>JAOYSI010004158.1:0-14530 GCA_025775065.1 Hiodon alosoides
ATATATATACACACACACACACACACACACACACACACACACACACACACACACACACACACACACACACACATATACATATATATATATATATATATTTATATATACATATACACACACACACTCACATATACATATATACATATACATATACATATATACACACACTCACTCACATATACATATATATACATATATTTATTTTAACATAGACGCTAGCATTTCGGAAACCTACCTAGTAGTAGTAGCCGGTGAGTAGCTCGGTAAATCTGTTTGTCTTTCTGTAGCTGTTTTTCTATCTTTTTGTTCGCTTCTCTCTGCGCCTTCTCCTCATTTCGCTGGTCTTCAGTCTTACTGTTGCCCAAACAGCCCATCTTCCCAAAAACCCAATAAAAGGTTCGGGGAGGGGGGTGTTATTCAAATAAATAAATAACTATTCTTAAATCCTGGCCCACGAAATGAACACCTTAACAAAGATTTGTGACATTTATATCGGTTATTGCAATTTCAACAACTGTACACCACAGATATTACTACACGTTTACTTTAAATATTATTTTGTAAAATAATTTTGAATAGATGACTATGAGAACGGGTGGTAGTACTGATGACGACACCGGGCCGCCCTCACAGACGGTTAATTATTTTATTATTATGTTTATTATATAGCCTAGTAGTATCAATTTTTAAAAAACGTTTTATTTTAGTATTTGCATCTTCAATTTGATATAAAATGGATTTTTTTTCCTCGATTCACACGTCGTTTTTCTGAAGACCAGATATCCAAACGCGATTTAACAAATTTCGTGTAGAGAATCCATTAGTCACACACGAAATACGGATTTTAGCAATTACAATTTTAAAAACAGTTTAATAAACGGCGTATTTATTCTTTCAAATCCGTCTTTCGCCACTCGGAGACAGAGGCAGAGAGAGAGAGAGCGAGAGAGGGAGGGACGGAGAGCATGAAAAAATTAAAAATAATATTTCCACTAAAATGACGGAATGTGGATCATTTTTACTGCCTCTCGTTATATGAATCCTTTAAATCCGTTAAAAAGGCCAGTGGTTCCAGCGGAGTATATGGCGTTTGTTTTAATTCCCAGAAATGATCTTATTTTTCCTCCTCTTCTATGATGGTTGTTGCTTGTTGGGTTTGACCAAATCCAAAAAAGGGCCTTCTCTGTCTTTTTCTGTTGCTGCAATTTGTATTTCTCCTCACATTTGAAAGCCTTCCAGTGGCGATCACTGATCCCTTCGGCTTTACAACGTTTGTTACGATTCCTCCGATTTAATCGAATTTATGAAAATCCCTCGGTGTTTTCCAGTTTCTTGCAGGTAGAGCCTTCTGTCAGTCTCAGCTTTGTATTCCTGTAGAATTCGGATGGTAATATGCATGTGCATATAGCTACATGAAGAAACCGTGGTTTACAACAGCGGATCCTACTATGACAGTAATTTCTTCAGTGACAGGCTGTGTCTGTTTCTTAATAAATGCGAAAAAATCTATTTTTGGGGGGTATTATTAGCCTTTTTCCCCCTTTCTCTACCAATTGTACATTGAGATAGATAGCGTAGAAGAGATGGGGTGGGGCAAACTGTGAACCCTGGGAACGACCAGCGTCTAATCACATGATTGCCCAAAACGTCAGCAAGTTGAAATTCTGCAGCGAAAAGGCGCCCTCTTCAAAGAAAAGACAATATATGCATACGTATAGCTTTACACGGTGTTATGGGCCCAACTTACTGTTTCCCCACCTGACTTCATTAGCTGCACGTGTAAATATTATTCGCTTACTAAATTAAGAACAACGGGGTCTTGCTTCGTCAATCAGTGAACTTAATAGAATGCACGGTGGGCATTTTGCAACATTTTTCCACTGTTGAGATTTAGCACGGTTATATTATTAACCAAAAACGAATCCATAATTAAATTATTGTAAACTGTCAACTAACTTCTTCACCGGGCCCAAGCTAGTGATTAAAACAATCTTAGCCAAGTGAATTGCAGCTGACTAAAAAGGTACTCTCCTTTTTGAGTATGCTAAACTAACCACAAACGACCGAGGGGAAGCAAAATAACTTGAGCCCCTGTAAAAGCAAGAGTGACAACGTGTTTCATCATTACCGGCGGTTGACAACGGCCATAGTGTTGCCTTGGGCATTGCTCATCTTGATTCTCGATGACTCTACGCTGAGGGTTTTCCACTTGTTTGCAGGAGTAAACTGAAACTGAGCTGAGATTCAAGCTAGCCTTACCATGAAAAGGAAAATGGTAATGACATCTCAAAGAGATCTTACTGGATCTGAAAGGGATGCTACCCAGAGATTCAGAATGTGATCCATTAAGGCGCACACCCTAAGGACAGCCAATCAAACGGTGTTGTCTGCTGAGCGCGAGCTCTTGTCTCACAAGGTTCCTGGAAAGTACTGGAAACTGTTTAATGCCCTCATGTCATCCAGTCAGTCGCCCTGGAAAAGTTTGCAAGCTAAATTAATACGTTTTTTAAAAATGGGAAACCTCTGACATATTCTCTGTCCCCTATTCTTGCCATTTCAGCCCACATGGGGGAGTTCCACCATCTCTTAACAAAGTTTTTTTATTCACCGGGCATCTAAACAAGCACCCCACGGCCCACAACAGCCTTTTTTTGTGATCCAGTAGACTGTATCATTGGTAGTGATTCTGAGATTAAAACAGTGTCTAATTCAGCGTGGGCTAAGAATGAGTAAAACCTGGTTCACAATGGACTTAAGCGTCTTCTTTTAATTATAATCTGGCTACCATTGATTGAATGATGATCACTAATCCCCAGGCAACTGATAGATGTCAATCACGTTTGTGTCCTTTTAGCTCATAGGTTTTGTTTTCGACTAAATTACAATTGCCATTTTGAGAGTAGTACTGAAGCGTGACCACAGGAGGGCAATAAGTAACTTCAGTCAGCCTAGTGGAACCTTCCTTCCCGGTACAGCAGCTGCTGACTGGCCAGCACACATGGCAGCAATAAACATGTGACCACGATTCAATCCACCTCATTCCTTCCATCTCTAAAGAAGATAATGGCAAAACTATAACCAGTGGAATGATGAACATCCTATACTGTATCCCTCTGTTGTGCATATGCCCCGAGGGGGATACCAATAAGGAAATATGTTTGTGGGAAATTTTAGCAGTGTCTCCTCTACCAATGGTTTTACTGTTGTAGCCCAGGGTTTGGTGTTAACACTAACCGACTGTGTGGTTTGGTTATATCACAAAATCCCCCAAAAATATTTAGCCATACACTACACCAAAGCGATCTCTTTATAAGCCAGAGAGAAACTCATCCGACAAAAGTTTTATCAAAGACTAGTTTTATCAAAACTTTATTATCTGGCTGGGAACAGGCGGAATGTGCATTTGCTAAAATCTAGGTACTTTAAGCCTAGATTCTTGACTCTGTAGTTCTTAACCTGATGTGAACCAAACAGCAGAAAACATATTTTAAAAACTCTAAATCTCAAGCCTGAGGTTTCATAAATTTTAAATATGTGTTCCCACCCCCCACATCAGGTGATTCCCAGCTTCAGACACTATCTTGCTCCAAAGAGCACCAAAATGGCTACCTAACTCTTTTAAAGGGTCAAAAGTTGCATTTGAAGCACAGGATCAGATTTCCGTCTCGACAACACAATTAAATCAGGGGTGGCTAATCATGGTCCTTGAAGGCCGTAGTGTCTGCAGGTTTTCGTTCCACCTCCCCTCTTAATTGTTTAATTAGATATAATCTTACCTGGGGTTCCCAGATGTAAAGCACATGATAGGCTTAGAGGTGGCTCGAACACCTGTGCCCCTCGGGGACCTGGATTCCCCCATCCCCGCCGTAACAGCTGAGGACCTGCATACCCCCACCCCCCCTTTAATGGGACTTGGAGGAGCTGTTTCTGGAGGGTCTGACAAACACTATTAGCATGGAGTGTTCGTGTTTCAGAATAGCCTGGCTATTTACCGTGCAACTTTCCACTGCCTATCAATGAGCCCAACTGAATGGAAGTTTATTTTATGGAGTAATTTTAGAGTTTTTTTTTTAATGTAAGGGAGTTTTAAATGGCTGCATTGCAGTTTGGCTCACTGAAAACTCCATCTTATTTTGCAAGCCACTACTCTGGTCAGTAGTAAACTACTGGACAGTATAAGATCCACCATACTGCTTCATTAACCCGTTGTGACCGATCTACACTGGAATCATATGGAGCTCCTGGGATTTCATCATCCGAGCTGAAGAAGCTGCCACTACTTCAGGTATCGAAAGAAGAAATAATTGGTCTTCATACCGATGGTTTGAAGAACTACAACCCTGGACCTCTTCCAAATAAAATCTTAGAGATGTCACAGCGGCTACACAATTTCCTATCTGATGGCCTATTGAAACATCACTACCACACGTCCAAATACACGGGTGTTAAATACTGCTACACGCTATCCAGTGATCTGAGATCCTGTGAGTCAACTTTAAGCCACACACAGTTCTAAACTTGTTATATATAGTCTGTCCTCTTATAAACCTCATCTTATTTACACCTGACAGTCTGTTATCATTGTCTTATTTCTGGGGTGGCTTGGCTGTTGGCATTGGTGTCTCGCGGTGGCAGGGCCCTGGATTCGAGACATTGAGAGTTGTGGAATTTTCCTTTGAGTGGGTGGCTGTGTCTGTCTACTGACCCGCAATTGATGGGTGTCCTGTCCAAGATACAACCTGTCTCACTTGCTGTGTCTACTGGGTCGGGCTCTGACACACCGTCACTCTGGATTGGATGATTGGTTTGGGGAAAAATTATGATTGGTTATTTGTTTCCTTTTAAAGCGCGTGATACATCTTCTGCTAGAATTCTGTTGCTTCCACATTATATAACCAAAGGTTTTACAGTTTACTAACTGTGGCTTCATAACAAACATTAACAAGTTAGCAAGTTAGAATGCTATTTGTGATTTTTTGTGATGTAGACATCACCCTGTTAATGAAAAATGTGTCAAATTTTTTTTTGCAATTCACATCTGCTGTATGCCAATATCTTCTAAACTTCACAGCAGGTTCAAATGTTACTGGGAACCTAGACGCCATTAAAAGGGTAAAATTAGCTTTAACTCTCACTTGCAGCTATGCGATATCAAAAGAATTAGTGGGAAATGTTGGCATTATCATTATGCAGTGTGAAAAGTGTTTCAGTCCAACCGAGGTGTTGCTTGACAAAAGATTTTGCTTGTCAAGAAAATAGTTAGAGCTGCTAATCACATCTTCACTTTTATGTCTTTGATATCATGTTTCCATGGTAGTTCTTAATTCTGGCGTTCCGGCTTCTTACTTCTGGTGTTCTTACCTCTGGAGTTGAGACTGCAGTACAGGTTAAGTGACCATTTTATATGTTTTTTTAGGTCTTCTCCATATGGTAATAACATGATAAAATGAGACGGTATTAGTAAAATTTAGTACTAGCAATTCAAAATAAGATTGTTTTTATGTTGCAAAATGGAATGAATAAAACCTGGCCAATTTTAAACAGTTATAACTTATCATAATTAAAAAGTTTTAGCCAATTTAAAATAAACGATGGCTTGATTAAATGTAAGAAAATCTAAAGATCAAAGATCAAAAAATAAACAAGAATATCATCATGAGTAAATCATAAGAAAAAAGAATTCAAGATTTAACTAAATTACTGAATAAGTAATTATTCAAGGCACATTGCCACATATGTATTCTATTTCAAATCCAAACACATTACCAGATATTATGTATAGTTTCGCTGCTATTTCACCACAAAATAAACTATAAAATTATTTTTTTCACTTAGGCCAATATATCTGTGTCAGGAATCCTTTTTTTCACCTCGATCAAAAGAAAGGATTTATAAAAGCTGATTTAGCTAGGTAGGAATAAACCTTATAATGCATTTACTGCCTTAAATAGTTTCCACAACATTTCAATTTGTAATTCATTTTTAAATGGCAAATGCCATCACAAGGGCAGAAATCACATGGACAGTCTGAAGCATAGGCTAGGATAAATGTCAAATCACACGTAGCAGCTGGCTATGGGTTAGTTGTTTACATGCTCCCAATGTGGGTTTTGTACAAATTCTAACTCACTTCTAGTGACGAAACGATGGATTGGAATTCCCTTTTTTTTTTAAGATAATGTATGTAGTAGAACATTTTAAATTCTAAACTTATAGCTCCAGAACCTTTTTTAAGTACTGTGCTGTGTTAGTGGTATTATACATTGCTCGTGTGTGCAAAAAATATTGTCTGCAGTTTAAACTGTCCCAGAATTTGTTTTCTTAACGATCAAGGGTAAGCAGGCATGAAAATAAAACAAATAAGATCAATTAAATAAAGAAGATAATAAATAATTGATATGGCGCAAGGCAATGACAAAGTGAGAAACATGAAGATCTGGCATTCAGAGATTTTAAAAAGCTAACACTTCATGCTGTTAGGATAAGGACACAGTTATTTTACACTAGATGTGTGGACCTTGCCACGGGAACAACAGTAGCTTTTAGTAGAAAAGGCCAGTAATATTCCAAAATAGCTCAAAGTGTTTCAATCCCACGATTCAATGGAAAGAAATCAAACAACACAGGCCGGCTGAAAGTGCTACTGGCATCCATACCGGCGTTCCATGTCATTGTCATCATATACCACAAAGCACATTCAGCGATTACACTGCCCCGTGTGATCGCACCAGCTGCTGAATTCTGTTTGACAAGGCTTGAACCTCAACAAGGGCGTTGTTTGGTCCTAACGTGCTTGCTTTTTATTGGACTTCCTTCTTAATGCACATCAAAATAATCGTGCAAACTGCGCCTGCTATCTATTAGCCCAGGGTGGGGACTGAAATAGGAGACAGACTGAGAACCAGAGCGAGTGAAGATGAGGGAGGAATGGCCACTCCGCGTGTGTCAGTATGGCCAGGTAGCTCTTCTGCTGCGGAGAGTTCGACTGGCCTGGCAACATGCCTCGTCACGTGCCATCGTCCAGACTGCGGTGTGGGAGGGGGCTTTGGTATTCCTGTGCTGGAGTCTGGTGCAAAGCTGAAAACCATGAAGGTGGAAGGTCTGACAGGGAAAAGAACGCTATACCACTCTTTTCTTAATCTCCATATTGTTGGGCTAAACACAGAAGCAGGCTGAGTCTATCAGTATGGAAAACGGAGGATCCAGTGTAAGGAGCTTCCGCTTCACAGAGCCACATATTCCTTCTCTAGGTTTGGCGTATCAAGTTCCCAGGGGCAACAAATTCAAACAGAGCTCCTAGCAAGAGATGTTTCTCGTCAACCTGAAAGTCCTGCAACTGGACCGGTGTCAGAAGCCTTAGCCTCGATTAGTCCAGGTGTCCAGGCAGAGCAGGGACAAAATACTTTTGAGAGAGAAGGAGACCATCTTCACTGCCTCCATTCAGCCACGCCGGATTGGGAGAGTCTTCACTGCCTCTATTCAGCCACGCCACATTGAGAGAGTCTTCACTGCCTCCATTCAGCCACGCCACATTGAGAGAGTCTTTGCTGCCTCCATTCAGCCATGCCGGATTGGGAGAGTCTTAGCTGCCTCCATTCAGCCACGCCGGATTGGGAGAGTCTTCACTGCCTCTATTCAGCCACGCCACATTGAGACTGTCTTCGCTGCCTCTATTCAGCCACGTGGATTGAGAGAGTCTTAGCTGCCTCCATTCAGCCACGCGGATTGAGAGAGTCTTCACTGCCTCTATTCAGCCACGCCGGATTGAGAGAGTCTTCACTGCCTCTATTCAGCCACACTGGATTGAGAGAGTCTTCGCTGCCTCCATTCAGCCACGCCGGACAGATGTACAGGCCTTGATGAAGACCTTTGCATTGTTTAGCAACGGTGGTGATATTAAATATTATGCAGCGTTAATACCATGCCTCGCCTCTATGGGACAACCTCTTAATGCTGCGGGCTTCTGCTCCTTGGAGTTCCGAGATGACGTGTTCTGCCCCATGAGCTCCTGGTGCCGGGCGCTACCAGCTACCATCCAGGCCGTGCTTGGAAAACGTCACCAGAAAAAGAGTAAAATTCAACACGCATGCTGCTTATGTCATTTAACTTCATTAGTGAGTTTACATGATTCGGCTACGTGGTTTTCTACTGTGGTTTTCGGGGCTGACCAACGGTATGGCTGACTTTTTCCATGGCATGTAGATGGTCTCAGCCAGGCAGTAATAAATGCAGTATCGGTGTTGGGAAACAAGACCAGAGCCTTCCCTCCTGGAGAGCGCTCGCGTAGCTGCGCCAGTTTGTTGTATAATCACTTTTTGGGCCATCTGGACTGTTTGCATGTGGTCCCTAACTATAGGCACAGCAGCTTTCAGCGAACACAAGTCCAGAAACCTGAGGAAACTCGGTGTTCTTAGCGAATCCATTCAAACAGCACCTCGGTCTCCGCTAACTGGATGTAACGCGGTTTGTGGGAAGCATTCTCGCCTTCCTCACAGGAGTCGCCGAACCATGTTCACCACCTGGAACGTTCCTCGCCAGAAAAGCTACCCCGTGATTCATTCTGCGTTCTCTCTATACCCAGCTCTTTCTCTGTAGCCAGCTCTTTCTCTGTAGCCAGCTCTTTCTCTGTAGCCAGCTCTTTGAGTGGCCTTTTTTTGCTTTGCAACCCTGCAGTACTTATCCCCATCCCTGTTTTAGTTCCAGATCCACCAATCTTAGCATCTCCCTCTGGTGCCCAGTGGGGCTGTCCCAGCTTTCCATTTGACGGATAAACAAGGTGTACCTCTGGGCGGCCGGTGGATGACCTGCGTTTGGGTTCCTCTGTTAAAACCCTGGCAGTTACCTCGGTTTGTGCTTTGTTCAGCATTAACTTGGGTTTAACTTGGGACGATGGGTTGGCATTATCATTATGCAGAAAACCTGGATATTTTCAGTCTGATCCCATACCAGTGATCTAACACCTTTATACTGCTGCTAGAATCCAACAGAGCATCCTCTTATCAGTTGCCCAAAAGCTCTTGTGGTGTTCAGCAGGTCTTTACAGGTGTATTGTTGAAGTAGCAGCTTCCAAAATGGGGCAGTCTCACTGGAGGTGCATCAGAGACTGGGCTTTTCCTTGGCAATAACCCACTTCCCAACAATTCCTACGACTGCATGGGTCAGGGAAATGTCTGTCGGCACCCACTCTCCATATTTTAAGGACAAGTTAACATAAATCAGGGAAAGTTCACTGTCTCAATGTGGGCAAATGCACACTTTATGCTGTAAAAGCCTCTATCGTTGTAGTGTACAACACAAAAATGTGAATTCAATTTAATGTAAAATTAAAATTAAACAAAAAATGACACACATAAATGCACTCTGGTATTCATAAAACAGTTTAAAATTAAAATAATATAGGTACATAAAGACGGACTCCTCAAAATTCCCTCACTGTCTTTCAGACGGTGGCAGGATTTCTCTAAGTGTCAGGTCCAGTTTAGGGGTTACCTGTCTACCCAGAGAATAGACCGCGAAAATAGTTTCGCTCACACTGAAATCATTAAATGACCTGGCAGGTTGACTCTTTACCAGACTCACAGTAGACCTATATCAGCAACTAAAGGTCAACTCTGTGTCCCTGGAAACAGACTAAAGGCCAAAGGTGAGGCAGCCTTCAGGGTTCAGCTACGAAAACTCTTTTCCAGAACAGGTCTGTGATTCCCCTTCTGAGACGCCACTTAAACCGAGTTTGATCAGATTTTTATACGCGCACGCCTATTAACCAACAAAGTTAGACTCGTTGTCAATACATTATCCAAACACGCACCGTAGCTTTTTTACTCTCTCAACGATTAACTGGGAATGGAACAAGGAAGGAGCCTTTTGACTGCTTCCCTGGAACGGTCAGTCTGTCAGTCAGTCTCATTAAAAAAATAGCTAGTGGTTCCATTTTTGCCTAATCTCTCTTAATATCACATAAACGGCGTGAAGTCATAGGCAAAAAGAGTTTTACCATTACTGGCAAATATGGGCCATTACAAATCCCAGACGTAAGGATTCAGGGAAACTTAGTAACCGCTAAACTAAATTAGATAGTTAAAGATAGTTATTTTTTTATTTTAAAAGAAAAAAAAGAAATAAAGAAGTCAGTGAAAATAATAAGTAAATTCCAAGTTCCTTAATGACCCTCTAGGACGCTGGCTACGTGGTATTAATACGGTATTTAATCATTTAGAAAATGTGGTATCTGAGACAAAGCACAGACCCAATTCTCCCGGAGTCTCCGGGCTGGAAATTGAAAAGAAACTGTTGACTAACAAATTTTAAGTATTAATCTGTGGGAGAAAAAAAAACTGCAAAATCTGGGAAACATACCCATGATTTAAGATGTTCTGAGAGGATATCATGGACATACAACCAACTGAATTTTATTCATAGGTTAATTATACAAAAATTAATTAAACGGAACACTCAAACGTCATCCAGGAATGGCAAAAGAATATCGTATGTAAATTATGTAAATTAATATGACAACATTTTGTATAAAACTTTAGAGACACAAACAATGCTCTAAAGAATAAAAAAAAAAATAATAATAAATAACTACACATGCTTGAATAACATTAATACCGACGTTATGCAACGTTATGAATGTCAGCTGTCTTGGTCCCTGAAGACTGGAACTTCCCAACCCCACACAAACATACAAGCACGGAGATGGAGCGGTAAGACCCGATAAAGAACGCACTCATTGGTCCGCACTGTTTTCTCTACCCTTTTGCACAATCGCATGCTTACGGGTCCTTTCAGGATGGCATGCAAATTCCAAAGATCTGCAAATGCAGGCCTGACGTACGACTAACTTACCAGCAAATATGAAACACAGAATTTTGGGAGTAGGGGGGTGTTAACACTGGATCAAACATAACTAAAACAGCTCCATGGCCAACTCAGACTCCAAGCAGAAAGCAGTAGTTAAATCGTAGGCGAACCAAACACTTTGCCTCGACCAAGTGGGTTGCAGGAATTCTCCATGAATATGTGTTGGTATGCAGTTTTTCTTGCTCTGACATTGTGGCCTCAGAGTTATTTTAAGGACTGTGTTGCTGTGGGGGTCTGTATTTTGTCATTTAAAAGAGAAACTGGAGCATGCATTTTTACTTAACAAAAAAAAGGAGAGATTTCCTGGAACAACAACCAGGTCCAGCTTCTCCCCATAGCTCCCCTATATAAAACCCGCTAATCGCAATTTACACAACTGTATTCAATAGCTTTTTCTTTTCATCAGTAGAAGAAAAAATATATACTAAATGCTACTACTACTACTACTACTACTACTACTACTACTAGACACGAAGACAACATATTTTTCATCAGAATAAGACAATACAATACGAAAAACTTAAATTATTTTCCCGCTAACTAACATGTTCTCCAACTTAGATGACATCATCTGATGTCAGAATCATTCCACATCAGTCCCATCTCCGTCCACAGCACTGTCTTCTGCTGGCTTTCGCTAAGTAAATAAATCATCACATACATTCATTACACAAGTGTTTTAAACCGTTACCGGCGTTGTCCCATACTGCATTAAAAGCATGACTTGATTAAGTGCAGGCAATGCCTTGGTTTATTCCACTCAACATTAATTATTATATAATCTGCCAACTGCTGCTTTTGAGAATAACAAAGGTCCAGCACATTAGTTAGCTGATACTCTTAACTAAATCTGTGCAACCTTTCTGTATCACTACACCAGCAGTAATTGTTTAATACAGACTTTTGCATCTTCTGAATACAAAATACATTGCAATGTGTAAACAAATCGTATTATCGTACACCTTCATAATGTGCCCTTAATCAGGTGACTGTATGACATCTCCATTGCACTCTCAAATAAAGATCAAATAAAGGCTACTGCACTGTCCAAAGCAGAAAGGTGGCCGGGAGGTGTTTCAGTAGGACAGCGACGCTACTTTAGTCAAACGTCTGTAGAGTTTATACGTTTTTTTGTGTTCTTCCTGTCTACAGGCAAATCTAAACTCACTAATCCCCAAAAATCTATTATTTTTAATTTTTTAGTCGTTGAAAGGTGCCAGTCCTACATAAACATATATATTTAATACCTGGTTGCTCAGTTGCTACAATGACAGATACAGACACAAAACTATATGGAATATATATATATATATATTGCACAACCCACGTACCCCCTCCCCCGCCCATACACAATCACATTCATAAAGCATAGTTCTTTGACAGCATAGGGTTCCTCAAACTCATTTTTTTTCCCCCGATTTTCTTTTAAACCGCCAGCCCTCATGACTGGTGTATTTTGGTTACACTGTTGCTCCATTGTCGTCAATGAAAGGTGTCTCCTTTTCTTGCGTAAGCCGTTAATAAACAGGCCTTCCATAGTTTATCTGTAGACGCGTGATCATTTTATATCTAAATTCAACAGAGGAACCAAACATAAAATTCTAATTCACCAGATAAAGAAGACGGGTTAAAAAAAAGGGATGTTTTTTTTCTGTTAGGAAGAGGGAACTTCTTACTCTATTAGTTTTCAAGACAACTTTTTACTGTGTATATTTTGGCTTGAAAATTAAGACTCAAGCTGTCCGAAAGGGTAAGCTGTTGTAGCCTAAATGGTTTTGATTCATGAAAGATACATTTATTTAAATCCGCACTTTATCCTCAAGTGAATCGAACAGGGCGGCAAAGGCAAGTCAAAGCCTCCACCAACCCGCCAATCGAACTATACATAACCTTTTCTTTTTATGAGTAGAATAATTCACAAAAAAGAAAACACTGTTAAATGCGATGCAAATATTTGATTTGGTCCCATCCATGGTGCCTTAAATATAATACAATAACACTGGCGGTGGTGATATGTTACAACCCCAGGTGTAAGTATAAAACACGTGGTGAAATTACAGCGAGCATTGTGAAGATCGGCTTTAAACTGGGTTTATTTCGCAACACGTCTAATATGGGTTTAAACCCATTGTAGTCTTAAACGTATTCTTGTATCAGGATCACAAAACCACGATCGTCCAGTTGTACACGTATTTAGATAGTTTTCACCTTCCGGACATATATCACTGCAACACTATAACATAAAATAAATGCCTTAAAATAAATACATTTACAAACAGTGTGACAAAATTGACGTTTCAAACAAGCGTTTTAATTTCCAGAGATGAACGCTGGAAAATGTATTTCTCCTACCTTTCTTACACACTAAAAATCGAAAAGACCAAAACTTTTTGACCGCGTTTTCTGTTTATAAATTAAACTTAATCAGTTACCTAGATTAATTAAAACAGTAGACATAACAAACATAACATAACAGAGTGTTTTCATTTGAACACACCATGGATTTATATCTACGCTGTGTTTATTAACACAACTCACTGTTTAGAAAGAGAACAGCACTATTTTTTTTTACATCGTATGTCTCTAGTGTGAAATCAAGTTGATTTAAACTAGTTGGTTATCCTCCTATAGAGGGCGCGGAGGGCAAGAGAAATGTAGTAATTGAGTTGCATTAAGAAGCAGAGAACAAATTTAACACGCAGCCAAACCTATCCAGGTGGTCGTTGGTGTTGGTTTATTTAAAAACAGTTCAGAATCAGATTGTTCGGTGCAATTGGTACAAGAAGTTTAGAAGTGAAGAGTTTGTAGTATAACGAACTGTTATTGCTTGTTTTTCCATTTAAAAATTTCAATCGCCAATCAGCGACCGACGGTTCGAATGCGTACAATTATCACTAATATTCTTAGTTATTCAATTTTTAGGTTAATAACTGCTCACTGGAGCTCAATTTAAACAATCAACATAGAAATATGACAAACTAAACAGCCTATAGGACTAAAATGTAATGTAAATGTAAAATGCAAATTATCCAGTGATACGCTTGGGAAAAAATAATTCCACGGCAAAAACTGGTATTTAAATGGGCTCGTGTCAGCTACATTATATGAAAACTACATGCAGTACAATATATGACGGGACAATACAATATTCGTTCTGACGTTAGCCTACATGGGGAAAACTCGTGCTGCAATTTCATTTGTTTTAAATAGGTCAGTTCACTTAGGAAATGACAATGAACAAACATTAGAAAGGACTAATACAACAGGAATGAAGGCCATTTTAAATAAACAATGAATTGGTTTTAAGGCTTTAGATTATGTGTTGCGTAAAACGTTGCGATTTACGGTGTTTAAAGTAATTTTAAAAAAAAAAAGATCTGTAACTTACGTGCAGGCGGGCACAACTGTACTGTGAAGAAAATTACACATTATACTATAGATTTTAAAACTATAAATTATATTTCGGAAATAATTATCGAATTCGGGGACGCGGGGCCCCAAACCCTACAGGGAAGGAGACACAGAGAAACACAGACAACTCACAACGGGGCCAATTCCAGAGATGCCTAATTCGCATGTCTGCAGACAGTGGGAGGAAACCCACGCGAATACGGATAACTCCAGAACCCAGGAACGCAAAGGGCTTAGTCATCGTGCCGCCCATTAT
>JAOYSI010004159.1:0-14530 GCA_025775065.1 Hiodon alosoides
TAAATATACACATATATTAAATATTTGTATAGTGGGGGGACAGTTTTATAAAATATTTCCACCTATTTAGTAAAATACAATTACAGTTATCAAGCAAATCTGTACAAAAACTTTTAATTACTTAAAATACACATCGATACACAATATAAACGTATCAATTACAGTATTCAAAAGTATTTTCTATAGTAGAAAACTATCACGTAAACTGAGTAAAATAACTGGTAAGTAGGAATTTTAGAAACAAACACGTATTCGGTTTTTTTAATGTAAAACCGGCCATTCCATTCATCCCAAATTGCATAACGTGAATACCGAAAATACGCACGTGCCCGTAAAATATAAAAACATACATAAATCGATTTTTCCTCCATTAAAACAAGTAATTATTAGATATGTGCAATTATATAGAATATACCCTCTGCCATACCTGGCACGGCATGTTTTCAATTAACAGGCTCGCTCATTCAACCGTGAACTGTTAATTTGCCAGTTTTATAAACAAAATAAATACGTTAAAAATTATGTTTTACTTTTAGGTTGACTGCTTTATTTATTGTCGCTCAGAAAACTATTATACATAATATTTGATGAGATTGGCAACTGACGCTTGGCATCAAAATTAATGAAAGAAATAAAAAAATCTAGAAGAAACATTTTAATGACAGTAAAACACAATACGAAAATGAGGCAGATTAAGTCAATATTTCGTGGTCCGAATTCTGTTTATAACTTCTGCGTAGAAAACGATAATTGTAATAAATCCTCGCGGTCGACAGTCACTTGTTACACTTCTACGATTTACCTTCCGGATTTGGTTATGATCATTTCAGTGCCGAGCTCGTGGAACTTGTCCCAGAGTTCCTTGGTTTCCAGGCTGCAGGAAATCTTGGCCATCTCCTCGCTGGGCACACTCGGCGTAGTGGGGATCAGCGGCTCTGTGCAGACCGGAGGCTGGTCTCCGCTGAAGGCTCCATGCGCCTCAAGGGACGAGAGGTCTCCCAGGCTCTGGTTACAGGACGACTTCTCCACGAATTGTTCTGAAAAATGTCGCCATAATCAGAATTGAAATTATTTTTCTCACTTGAAAGTATACTTACGTTTGATCAAAAGTCGAAACGTTTGTGGGCCAACTTTAAACAGTTAGTCAAATCCTTGATTATTCTTATATAATAATCTATCTCTCTCTCTCTCTCTCTCTCTCTCTCTCTCTATAAAATATATATATATATATATATACACATATACACATATACTCTACTACTGGAATTATCATGATAATAGTGATATAATTATTTAAGAGCTATGGATCTTTAATTTTATTATCTTTAGGAAATATTAGGACATTTGGTAAATACATTTCACAATCAGTGTGTGATTAAATATACTGTGATATAAAAAATACAAATAACTACAATCAAATGTTAAATAGAAACGTGACTGATTGAACAATCGGGTTAAATGGATACCCTTCCCATTCACTGACCAAGTACCGCGGATATATTCTTAAAATAAATGTCTTGGAATGGGTATGATTGCAACCTTGGTTTTAAAATTATGAAAATCCAGAGATTAGTTCAAAGTTACACTGACGTGCAGTCGGACGAATTACCTCGCCCTCGTCTGTCATTTCCTTCTAAGGTTTTAGTGCGGTAATCAGTGGTTATTGCTCAAAAATGATGATAACACATCATCGTCATTGCAAGCAAATGTTTATCTATAACTAAATATTAAAAAATCATGAGCTGACTACTGTTTACCCTTTAGCTTCGCACTCAAAACCATTCAAAAACATTCAGCTATTTTAGTTTTTTAATTTTATTTCTGTGCGGCAGGATTTGGTGGTCCAAATACCAGGAGCTTCAGAACCACCAAAAGGCATTTCTTGTTTCCCTAAAATGCACTTTTGAAAATAAATAACTCATATACCACGTCTCTCTGAGGGCCTATATTACATAATTTCCAAAAGACGACTAAATCAGAATACTTTCTAGACAGTAGTATTCCACCATTAATTAAGACTTGCCCGCGTAGGCCCATATAATTAATATACATTCACTACAGAGATATAGGTAAACAAATTAATCACATTTTACCGTTTTTTTTTTTGTTTCCATAAAGAATTATTCCGTCTACGGCTGTAACGTTTCCCTCTGTAGACGCCAGGCTTATTGCCAAAGCTAGCATTAAGATAAGTGATGTCAAGTAATATTTTTCTTTAATCTCTGCATTGCGAATTTAGATGTGTGCCGTTGTCTTTTTTGTATCATTTGTATCATATGATTTCCTTAGCGTAGAAAAATAGATGTACTGGCTGTAACTATTCAAATAATTACGTACATAAAGTTGCGTTAAACCGCATGTAAAGCGTAAATTTAAAGACTGAGCTTGATTGTGTCAGCACAGTTTTTGATAGATTTAAAACTAGAATAGCCTGCCTTTGTTATATAATCTGTAAATATTATAATATTTGAATATTTTTTTATAAATGCTAATAAACTTTTCTAAATACGCCTGGTTGCGACAAGTCTCCGGAGCAGAGTGGCGTAGACGTCCTTGACGATGTCACAGCAGCAGTTTCATTTGGGTTCACTTACCCAGCGGTTTGATCGTGTTTTCTTCGGTCTCCTTCTCCTTGGTTTTTCCACTTGACATGAGAGCGGCGATAGAAAACGCGTTCGCCCTGGACGAGAGCTGCGGTTTCGGGGAGGACGTGTACTCCATGGTGAAAAAAACAAAAAACAAAAAACAAAAAAGACACACTCAAATTCCCCCAGAGGTGAGAAAGGTTCGCCCGGCCCGCACAAGCTCCCTCTTTTAGTAAAACTTAAACTGACTTTTCGTAAAATTAATATCACTCAAAATTGTTCTCAAAGTACACGCTGCGGCGATTGTCTCGGCGAAGACATAGCTTGAGACGTGTTGCTTTTGCGGTTCTACTCTTCCAGTCCAGAAGAGAGCTTCTACATTGAGACTGCCGGACACTTGCACTGCCCTTAGTTTTGGTTCACCCTAGATCGCTATCGCCCGCAACCAATCGGCGCTTTGGGTTCGACGTCACCGTTTTGCTGCCATGTGAACTAATTCGCAGGCAAGCAGCCTATTAAAAACAGCTTTCCTTCCTATTTCAAAAAATTAAGCACGGTGTGAAGCGACCTTACCTCGGACTTCGCCGCACACCGATAAAGCACCTTAGATTATTTACTTTGAATGATTTGAACATTTGAACGTTTAATTTGCGCTTGTACGCCATTTGCTGTTTTGATTATGTTGGCAGTGCTCTCCTAGTGAAACCCTCGAGTTTTGAATGTCGAATTGTTCTGTTAGCATTTTGTTATTTGCGATATTGCATTTGGATCTATATTTATAACAGCTGAAAGATGACGGTGTTTTCACAGCCATGTAGTCCCGTGCTGATAAAAAGATTGCTAATGAAGCCCAACTCAGCCATTTCAATTTTACATTAAATTCTCTTCAAATCTTGAATTAGGCTTATAAATACGTGTCAATTTTATTTATCGCGTACTGTTGCGTCCCAAGTATCGGTATACACTATGAGTTGTACAATAGGCTTACAAAATGCGACACATATAATAGAAATGTACAATTTTATTTAGTTCTGGAATTGTATGTGAAGTGTAATCTAAGTACTATGCAGTGAGATTATTATACGGTGTTAAATGGGGGCGTTTGGTGTAAACCAGGACCTGGTCAATATGTTTTCTGTCAAACGTCTCTGTGCTCCAACATAGGCGCGTTCCTCTCCCATTGATTTCGGGGAAAAGCGGAGAACAACGTGCGCTCTGAGGCATTGTGAACCAGTAATAAAGGAACGCAATATCGGGGAAAATGCCGTACACGTTGTATCAGTCATCTGTGCAACGGAATAACGGTACCAAACTAGTCATTAAAATTCCCAAGAGATTCCGCTGTATTTTCGACACTTGGAATCCTGTTTTTTTTTGTGTCTCAAAATGTTTATAAACTGTAGACTGCATTTACGTCTTGACAGAATGTTTTTCTAGATATACTACTACTGCTGCCACTAATAATAATAATAATAATAATAGTAGTAGTAGTAGTAGTAGTAATAATAATAATAATAACAATAATAATAATAATAGTAGTAGTAGTAATAGTAATAATAAGAATAATAGTATTAGTAATAGTAATAATAATAATAATAATAATAATAATAATAATGTGATTAATAGCAGGGCCAAATCAAAACAAACTTTTACCCACCGCTAATAGGATATTACAAACCTGGTACTGATGGCGACATCCTTCTGCCCAGAGGGTTTCCATTTGTTCTGGTTCTGTAATTTCCGACTAGCGGGGAGGATCAAAGTTTTGATTTGGCCCGGGTCTAAGTATCTATTGCATATAAATATTTAGTTGGTCTGGAATACCAACGCACACAAACACTATCGGCCTTCTATCAGTGATAGTGCGTATATATTCTATTCCATACTCGTTCTTTCAACCTTCGATAAACAGAGAAATCCTGTCTAGACACCATAGGCGCTCCTTGTTTTGGATAATTATTTATCCTTTAGGACAAGGGCATCTAGATAACCGGGAGATGAGTTTCATAATTTATTTTGACTAACTTGTATGTGTTAAATTAATAATGAATCATTTAATAATTAAATCAATTTTACAATTTTACAAATGTGCGCGTGTGTTTAGATAAATTATTCTTTCCAGCAAATCATGTACATGAAAAAAGCTAACTTAGAATGAATCAAACTAAATAGAAAATAGGAAATATCCCTAATCGTCGAGTAAAATTAACTTTTTTGGCATTTAAATGAATATTAAAGTAATGCATCCGTAAGAATAACAAAAAGCCAAAATGTTGGGGGCTTTAAATGATTTTTGAAACACTTCCAGCCTTTCACTTTGCCACGCGATTTACTCTTCTGAGCTTCCCCAGATCCAATTTTCTCGTGTTCAATTCTCCCCCTCGCTCTCGGTGCCTCGCGTCTGCCATATATAAATATATATTTAAAAAGGGCTGACTGCAGTGTTTCTGGGGCGATGAATCACCTCTCGTCCTCAATGTCACTCGGTTGAAGAGATGGACGCTTATATAAACAAGAGCTCGAGATCTACAGCTTTTTAAACCCATTAGGTGACTCTGAAATGCAAATCCTTTGCCGCAGATATATAATAAGGGACCTGGGTTGACAAATTAGATTACCTTGCAATTGGCCCGGTGGTTAATGTGCTAAAAGCTTTCCCACTTAGTGTAACTCCTTACTGAAAATTATTCACACATTGGGGGCTACCGTAGTAGCGACTGGAGGCACTTCTTAAAGCGACAGCAAACCTTGAAACAAAATAGAACACGGAGGTCACTGTCATCGGCGACGCTCGAGAAAGGGAAAGGGGAAAGGGAAAGGGGAAAGAAAGAAAAAAACCATTCGGCGCAGTTTGTTGACGCTATCAATACTGATACTGCTTATTTTACTGGTAACGCGCACGACTATCCACCACCACGCTCTGACGATTATAGTCATATTGAGTTTTTCCGGTTGTTTCTTGATTGACACTGGATTTAAAAAAAAAAAAAAATTCGTCTGGAAGGCGCAGTCGCTACAGCGCTTTGTGAACCTTTGATTTTATAATACGCCATTACAAATAAAATCGATTGATTGATGTGATTTAAAAAATACGTATTTCGGCGCTTCATCTTTTCTGATCTTTCTTAGTCGTGGCCGAATGAAATAACATTATAGTGCACAATAACTAACTATTTAATGGTAAAATACAGCCGTTTTGTTTCATGTCATTACGGTACTTGTCTTTATGTCAACCCCTATTGCTGATGCACGTTAACCCCTAAACTATGACACTTTTGTACGTCGCTCTCTTGTAAGCGAGTCTGTTAAATGACTAAAATGTGTTATGTATGTATTGAAGAATAGTTTTAGAGCGTTTTTTTCTATTAAATAGTCTCGTTGCAAAAGCCCTCTTAGGTTGTAGTTCTAGTTGGACCTATTTTTATTTATTTTGTTTTTTATAAAACCAAGATTTTGATTGTGTTGATGACTACTGAGGTCATTCCTGTGGGCACCCCGTGTATACAACAGTGGCTTGACAGGCTAGCTACTTTAAACTTGTCAAACTGTTTCTAGAGTAGAAGAAACCCAAATGAATCTCCTACAAATGATGTGTCAAATTCAAAATAAGATTAGGGTCAGCCCTGCCGACGAGGCCCACTAAACTGATTTTAAATACAATATATTTAGGTTAAAATAACAGCGATTTTTCTTAATTTGTCACGTATTTTAGTTTGCCGTTTGTGCTGATTCAAATTTAAAGCCATCCTTTGAACCATCGTTTTTTTTGTTCTCCTATTTACAAAAAGCGGGAAAAAAACAGTTCTGTAAACGAAAAAAAAACTAGACTACTTTGTTTAAACTGAAGATGTATTCCAGATTAACCACGCGTCGTTATTAAAACCTAAGCGTAAATTTAGCGAACCATGACAATCATGACTGACGGGACTGTATTAACACATTTTCATTAAAATGGACACTGTTTAATGAGCAGTACCACCACAATAATATTTCCAATAATACCACCACGATAATATTGTTGAGTTATTTGATCAATTCTAATTCATATTCAACTTTGCTTTAGAAATAAATAGGTTACGTATTTAAGATGATAATGTAATAAGTTATTATATGCTTTAAAATATATAACAGGCTTGTATGGTTTCTATATTCATTTATTTAGGTGTTGCAGTTAACAAATGAGTGCTTAATGTTACATTTCATTCACAATTCTCCCTTGTACATTTCCATAAAGCACAGATACTACGCTGTGGGGAGCCTGGCCGGGACGCTTGTTTTTACAAACCGTGGACTCAGGTTCGGCGCGCGCCTAAAGTTCAGTTTCTCGGTGCAGTTCAGTTTATTCCGATCCTCTTTATTTTCCGCACTGAAACCGCACGTGACAGCCTTTAACAAGAGCTAGCACTGGCCCCGGAACGTCTGTTAATTAAAAAATAATAACCCTACGCTTTACGCTTTCCCCCCACGTTTAATTTATTTTTATGGTTTTATTATTAGTTCCAAAACACGCTTGTTAAATATCAATAGGCTAATTGTTTTAATATAACTCTGCCAGTGGTTTAGTCTGCATTAACTTCGTTGGGGAAGTATGATCTCCGTTGGGCGGCTTCTAATGGCCCCTTGGAGGAAAGAATAGGACGGAAAATTGAGGACGCACTGGCTGAATTGAATCCCTGGGTGTAACTGCAACTAATGAAATGGCTGTTGTATTTATGCCTGACACCTGATATTATCAGTCCGCCTCTCTCTTATCACGTTACAGCCACGTGGCTAGACGTACTCTAACTTTTTTTAAAGCGGCGATCTTAAACCGGTTGTGTGTGTGTGTGTGTGTGTGTATAACGAGCACGAAGCAATATGTTGTTAGTTAACCCTCAAAATTCAGTCGTTTGGCCCTTGTAATAATGATAACGAGACTACATTTTACATTACATTTTAGACATTTTGCAGACGCTTTTATCCAGCGCGACGTACAAAAGTGCTGTTGTTTCTATATATATTTAGTTGTAATTTGTTTGTATTTTAACTATTATATATTCCATAATTTGACCACTTCATACCCATATTATGCATTTTTTTATTCAAGAAAGTGTTTTTAAATTTAAAAATTGTACTTTTTATATGTACAATTATTAAACGTGCCACCGTTATATCATGTATATCAAGAGGATCATAATGGGTATTAAGTGTGATAAATCAGGAAATTAAATGTGACATATCAGGGGACAAATTAATTAAATTCCCTTTATTTCAAAGTTTAAACTATCGTACACAGAAAAATACTGAAGTTAATTGTTAAACGACTATTAAAGAAACGGCTTTAAAAATAAAATGGATTCAACTTGACGTGCCTTCTTTACAAATACACGCGAACCGTGTATTTATACCGACTGAATATTGAATGTATTACCCCAACGGGCGAGTAATCAAGTCGAAACCTAAAACCTCGCTGAACAATACGTACCAAAATCAAAAGCAGGAAAACGCGAGACCCTTTTGAACGAATTTTGGTGTTTATAAATTAAACTTTATCAGTGTGATCAGTCTACATTTATTTAAAAACACTAAAATGTTTATGTAGAACAGAATGTTTCATTAATGCACACGAGGGGTGTACATACACATCTAAAACAAATAAAAAGCGTTTATTAACAGAACACATTGTTTATATAAAAAAAGCATTAAACACTTGTTTTTAATTGTAGGCCTTTTCGCCTTGTGTTATTTTCTTTAAATTAATCCCTTAATTATTCTGTATTTGCTAACGCAAATTAATTAATACATAATTAACCTTTTTGGTCTACTACTACTTGTAAAGGGTTAAATTAAATAGAAGCGTCGGCAAGAAGCATCAAATTTCAAATTAAATCGATTATATATATATATATATATATATAATTTTTAAATAAACTAAATTATATAAATACAATCGTGTAAAACCGTCCGGGATCCAGGAAGCATTCAAACTCACCGATGTTATCAAGTAACAAATTCAGTGTTGTTGTTTTGTTAAGATAATTTTTCGGTAATAATTTCCTTCATTTTTGTAGTCACTTGACTCACTGTTGTCTCTGAGAAAATATGTGTATTAATGCATTAAGCTTTGCTATGGCAATTCAATTTGAAAAAAATGAAACCTCCGAAACCTTGCTGCCTCTTTCCAATCACTTAAATCTTATTTAGCACCACAACAGTACATTAGCTATATCATTCTGACAAGGAGCTGGCAAAAAATTCCTGTATAAGGGCCAATTCATTAATTGAACCTTGTCAGGGTGAAGAAACCCTGAAAATGTCAACCAATACATGGACCCCCTATCTCCTCTCAAAATTCTCACTGACATCAACTTACTCGTAGCCGTCTGCTCCAGACGCCAGGAAAGTGCTATGGACCAGGTGAAGGAACCTACGGCCTTTTCCAACGAAAGACCCGTCCTGCGTTAGCAGGGGCCCGATTGTGGAAGCCCACAGCATCCCCTCCCCCCATCCAAAAGCAGAACCATCCTGGACCTGTGCGGAGCTGACAAGCATGAGCCTGCCTGGCTCCCGGGCCTGAGCTGGGGCCTCTGTTCATATGACTAATTAGAGGGGCTTCACGCTGGGTTGTTCTTTTTGATTCTGATCCCCGGTGCTAATTGCCACATCCACCCAGAACAGAGCAAGGTTAAGTTCAAATGCAGCACCCCCCCCTCCGCTCCCCAAACCCTTCGGCCGTCCTGGAGCACCAGGAGCTACGACACGTACCCACAGCGGACAGCTTGGCGGTCACTCTGTTCCCTTTGATTGGGGAATTAACATTCAACAGGTCAGGGCGTTCAGGAGGACAGGGTGAGGGGATTTGCAGAGTGAGGGGGAAGCAGGAGGGGGTGTCCGCGGGGTTAAGTCACTCTTTCCTCAGATTAGGCTCATTAAGGACAGAAATCATAACAATGAGGGGGATGGAACCAGGCCAGCTGACACAAGCTAAGAGAGAGAAAACATTACTCCACTCAGCCACCTCACTTTCCCTGCTGGCATTTGCGCCTCGGTCTGTCCTAGGGTTGATCAAAGCATATGAAAGCTGTGTTTAACTTGTCAAACAGCCCATGCTCTGGGTGCAGTGCCATCTTCTGCCACCAGGGGCACTAGTGTCGGAAGTGACCATCACATTTACGTTTTAGTTGCTTAGCAGACGCTTTTATCCAAAGCAACTTACAGAGATCACAATTTATTTTAATGGTCCTAAAATTTGGAGGGTGCAGGTGTGAGGGTTGGAAATTTGGGGAACCAATACCAAAGATCACAAAAGAACTGCTTTCAGAAATTTTGAGTCTACCAGGCAAGTTGAATGGGGCAGCCTGCTATCCGTGATGGGGTGGAAGCAATCCAGAAACCAGTCGGAAACACTGCTGTGAACACCTATGAGGAGGGGGGAGAGGAGCATTAGCATTAGCATTAGCATTAGTGAGAGGAGCTCATGGGCTTCCAAAATGTGCCAGCAGCCCTCTTCCCCTCTCCTCTCCCTGCCCAACTGCCTATCCAAGCCGTAAGCTTTCTGTAAGAGATATCAATCTAGCCAATCAATTCCCCCCCCCCCCCGTTCCGGCTGCAGATGCCCGTGCCAGAAGCAGTAAGACCTCTGTCCGTCCTCTCCCTCTTCCTCCACACCGAGCAGCCCACGGGCCTTGTGATATCGGACATCCCTCTGGTCGGACAAGTGTAAGATCTTTGAATGGTAATGTTTGACGCGACGCGGCCCATGAATTATTGAGGAGGCTCTGTGGTTAAAAAACTGTCCTAATGTGGTTTAACAGGCAGTCATTTGGGCTGACAGGCCGGTGGCGCGTCCCCGAAGGGGGGAGGGTGTGACAGACGTTCAGGGGCAGCCAGGACGCTACGCACAAACGCTTTTTGCAGCATCACAAGGGCTTTGCCAGGTTTTTAGCGAGCAGCGCTACAGTGATAAAAGCCATGGAGGGGGCACTGTACACGAGTGTGAGTCTCCGTTGTCCCCTCGCCGACTACGCCCCGCCAAGAGTGCTTAATTGTGTTGGTGTCTCCTGGCATCCCCCCCACCCCCCACTCACCTCGCTCTGGGACTCCAAATGTGCCAAGTGGGGAAATTGTCCACATGCTAAGTTATGCGGGTCACCTCCATGCCCAGTGGTTACTCGGACTTCCGATGCATTCCTCCACGCTTTTCACATTTTTTGCACGTTCGCAGTGAGACGGAAAGCTGACTGAAGAAACGTCAGCTTGTGCAGTGTCCGTGTGACTGCGGCGTTCTCTATGCTTGGGGTGGCGTGAGATTACCAGCCTTTAGCTGGTGAACACGCTTCCTGCTCCTACCCCTTCACCCATTTAAAGTGAAGTGGACATTTGAATAGCAATGTCAATCAAATGCGTGAAACGGCAGTGATACCGGACTGCACTGATACGTGGGCGGGCAGTGAGCAGTGATGAACGTCAGTCAATGGGTGGACACTTGCCTGGTTGTAACTGAGAAGAAGGGTCTCTGTTTTTAAGGCTGAGTGATGAAGTCTGTGGAGGTGAGAGTTCCCTTCTATAAAGGGTGTGTTGGGAGAGAGATGGGGGTTAAAACTCCTGTGCTTCCCCAAATACGAAACAAAAATCACTAACACTCACTTATACTGGACTGAGAGCAGGCACAGTGGCCAAATACGTGAAAGTCGTAAAACTGAGACAGCAAAGACAAATTTAGGTCATGTATACTGTTATACATGTAACATACAATACTACTACAATTTGTCATTTATTATCTTCTAGTACCAATATTATTTATTGTCATTAAGTAATGTAAAGATTATAAGATTTTTAAGTGTATCTTCTTAATATTTTTAAATTTTACTTCAGATATAGTTTTTACAGGCATGAACAAAATTATAAATTGTAAATTTTATTTCCATGTTGAAAGGACAGACAGGGGCTAGGCAGCTATGATCCTGACAGTCTTGGGGGGGTCAGTATTAACTTGTTGGAGTGCCGGAGAAATGGGATCCAGGTGCTAGTAACCCCCCCTAAAAAAGAAGATAAAGTAGCTTATGTGCAAAGAGCCCCATTAATAGTGAAGATTGACCCCCACTGCCCCATTCATCCCCAGGGCTCCCCCTCACTATCCTCACCCCCTTCACTCGCTGCTCAGCCATGGCCGAAGCATTAGCGGGTTTGGCTTTAAGAGCGGCGACCTCTGCTGTGTTCAACTGTTCCTTAGTCCACAGGTGTTATGTGCAGTGATGGAGCTAACAAGCTTCAGCCAGGCCAGAGTGTGTTCTTGTGTTGCCAGAGAAGCTCATTTCAGCGGTGATTACATTACTGAGGTACTGTGCAGGGCCCTGTGGAAAGGGCTGCTGGCAGAACACTCGCAGAGAGCTTCTAGCATGTTACAGAGGGCTTCTAGCATGTTACAGAGGGCTGCTAGCACGTTACAGAGGGCTGCTAGCACGTTACAGAGAGCTTCTAGCACGTTACAGAGGGCTGCTAGCGCGTTACAGAGGGCTGCTAGCACATTACAGAGAGCTTCCAGCACGGTACAGAGGGCTGCTAGCACGGTACAGAGGGCTGCTAGCACGTTACAGAGAGCTTCTAGCACGTTACAGAGGGCTGCTAGCAAGTTACAGAGGGCTGCTAGCACGTTACAGAGAGCTTCTAGCATGTTACAGAGGACTGCTAGCACATTACAGAGAGCTTATAGCACGTTACAGAGAGCTTCTAGCACGTTACAGAGAGCTTCTTGCACGTTACAGAGGGCTGCTAGCAAGTTACAGAGGGATGATAGCATGTTATAGGGTCCCCTTGGGCCTGCGCCTCAACGCTACCTCCCTGGCCTTTAAGGGTCCTGTTACCATTTTAAGGGTCTCTTTTGGCCTGCAAAAGCAGTGCTGAGCTCCAGTGTGAGTGGCTTAAGTCGGCGGTTACCTTGCCAAGATGCGACTAATCCATCAAAACTTTTCAAGTGGAGAAGAGGCTTAGCTTATGAATCCCGTATCAGAGCTGAGCCTCAGAGAGGAATCGGCATTGTTTAGTGTAATGGTCCCGGGCCATTTAAATTCCCATAGACGGAATGGAAGACAAGCTTTCATTCATTTAGCTTCAAAGTGTTCAGGCTTCTTCTCTCCCTTCGGAAAACTGTAGATACCTGTGTGTGCCTACTAGTTTTGGTCTGGGAGCTTAAGTTTTATACAGAGAAGGTACTTAGCCAACAACTCAAGAAAGGGCTTTGTGGAGGTGTGGCCTCAATCATTAACAGAAGCGGATTTGCTGGTAAAGCTACAATTAACACTTGGCTTGGGTTCGAACTGTGAAGCAAATGGGGCAAAAAAAAACAAAAAAAGTGTTTCCCTTTCTCAGTCTCAGTTACTGGCTGGTTGAGGGGTCCACCTCAGTGTGCTGCTCGGATGGATAAGGTAGAAAGAACGGTCTCTGATTAGTCCTCAACCAGCAGGCAAACTTCATGCAAACAGATCCCAGAACGTATTACGCGCGTTTCTTGTGCTACGCCGCTGTGTTGTGATTTATAGAAAAAAGGTTTTACCTACAGACGCCCAAAACAGACTTGTTTTTCTCTCCTGCACAATCCCAGCTCTCCTGCACAATCCCAGCTCTCCTTCACAATCCCAGCTCTCCTTCACAATCCCAGCTCTCCTGTGCAATCCCAGCTCTCCTGCGCAATCCCAGCTCTCCTGCACAATCCCAGCTCTCCTGCACAATCCCAGCTCTCCTGCACAATCCAAGCACTCCTGCACAATCCCAGCTGCTCTCCTGCACAATCCCAGCTCTCCTGCGCAATCCCAGCTCTCCTGCGCAATCCCAGCTCTCCTGCACAATCCCAGCTCTCCTGCACAATCACAGCTCTCCTGCACAATCCCAGCACCACACAGGAGGAATACGGACGGACGGATTTCCTCCAAACCCCACAACTTCACTTTTCTTTTAACATGTTACAAGGCTCCACGGTTCACCTCTTGCTCAGGGCCCAACACAGCAGGCGATGGATGGACACCGCAGGTTTCAGCTGATGGGTGCTGCATTCTTGTCCATTACGCGGACCACGGCACCGCACTAAGGCATAGTGGTTAAGGTTCCCGCTTTGTAAACGTGGGTCTACCCGGGAGCAAAGGCTTTTCCCTCCGAATTCGCTTCTGGAAGCATCCTGCCGTTTCAATGGCTGCCAATACTCTTATTCATAACATCTGCCAAGCAACAGTGATGATACGGAGTAACTTTTGGGCGTGAGAGGTTTTGCTTGTTGATGCCAGAGAAGTAGCAGGCCTCGCTGATGATGGGGAGTTTGAGCATAGGTATTCTCCGTAGTCTTTCATTTGAAGTCACTGCGCGGATTGTGGGTGGAGAGCCGTAGGAAGGCATGTGTTTCCCCACCCCTCGAATTGCCCTTGATTGTGCGTTAGGGAGCAATCAGTCTGGGAGATTATGGCTGTTCAGACAGGCACTGGGTGCGGGCAGTGGGGCAGGGGGTGGGGGGTAGTGATCTGGCTGCCACACCAATCTTATTAAAAGGTGGCGGGTGGTTGGTTTTTAGAGCGGGTTAGGGTGCATCAGGGCAGAAAGGGAGGTGTTTGTGTGTGTGTGTGTGTGTGTGTGTGTTTGGGGGGGGGATCTTGGCTTCCCTTGTGCCTTCAGTAGACCAGAACATCTCTGTGAGATGACTAACTGCAACAAGTGACTTCAGGAGCTTTTCATCCAGGGCGACTGGAGGCCACTTAGAGCTCCACGCACAGACTGCCTTCTGCCCGACGCACAGACCTCCTTCTCCCCCACACACAGACCTCCTTCTCCCCCACACACAGACCTCCTTCTGCCCGACGCACAGACCTCCTTCTCCCCCACACACAGACCTCCTTCTGCCCGACGCACAGACCTCCTTCTCCCCCACACACAGACCTCCTTCTGCCCGACGCACAGACCTCCTTCTCCCCCACACACAGACC
>JAOYSI010004160.1:6729-36837 GCA_025775065.1 Hiodon alosoides
GACCTGGTGTGAAAGCCTGAACACCTCTGGCCAGCTGAACAGGGAGAAACCTCACGGTGACCTGGTGTGAAAGCCTGGCTAACTTTGAGAAAGCCTCGTGGTGATGTCGTGTGAAAGCCTGAAAACTTTGGCCAGGCCGACCAGGGGAAAGCCACATGGAGACACACCACCTTGCAGCGTGTCCGAGCGGTTCCCTGTGTGGAAAGCGGCCGTCTCCTTTCCTCTGTTTGAGTAGCTGTCATCCGACTGCTGTTGCCATGCACCGAGCTCTCGCTGAGGCAAGCTGCTTCTGTAGATTCCCCCTCTGTTCTTTTTATATCTTTAAACAGAGCCCTTGATCCATTTGTCATCTGCGCTGTGTAAACGCTCTCTGTCAGAAGCCAGCCGTCCTGCCTGATCGCGGGAAGCCTGCCATCGCTGCTTTACTGCAGGTGTCGGCTGATACTCTGCGACAAATGTTGTAGTAGCTGAAGTGAACTTCTCAGGGATGGTGAGGTCGCGCGTCCTTCTGGGGAAGCAGGTGAAATAACGGTTACAGTGTTCCAGAGATCGGTGTTGCTCTGCTTGATGCTGCTTGGAGTCTCCGCTGAAGGACAAGGAAGTGCATTATCAAGTTATCGAGAGGAATAAACAATAAGTCAACAGTGCACTTTTCAGGAATGTGAATCAAGTAATGTAGTGATTCAAATTTAACAAACACCTCTTTCAGTAAATGCCTTTCTCCAGTGTCCGCATTTCTCCCTGTTGGTATATTAAGACAGCAATATTACATGATACACCAATTGCATTTACATCCTATGTCTTTCTGCACACGGGACCCCTGACTGGAATTCGAACCCGGGTCTCTTCCTCCGCCGCACACAAGGCACAGCTTCCGACAAGAGAAAGTCTCTAACTCGCATAACCAATCGTACTCGACTCGTCATGTCACTGTCCGTCGCGAATGTTCAATCTGGATGTGATTGAACATGACAGGTGGACATGATTAGATCTGTTTGAACATGACAGGTGGACATGATTAGATCTGTTTGAACATGACAGGTGGACACGAAAGGTTATTCATGACTGGATGTGTGATTAATCATGACTGGATGTGTGATTAATCATGACTGGACGTGATTGGAAATATAGCTGCTCTTGTCACCTTTTAGCTAGTTATAGACTTATAGAGTTGTAATACGACCAAGTGCCAGATTTTCGGGATGTCTGTTGCATCGTTCAAATCTGTTACTTTCTTGTGCCATTTCCCATGAGAGCTTCAATGAAAATTGAAAATTGAAATACATTTTTATAAATGCAAACATAATAGACCGACAGCAAACTGCAATGATATGAAAAAACCCTGAAAAATGTTTACATTTTCACTTATTTTCCCACTTGCCTCAATTAAAATGATTTTGCGGTCAGTTCTTACATTTGTGATAGTGTCAGCAAATAACCACTACACTAGCCGGCGACATAATTACTTGTCCACCACATGCGCGTAAATAATCTCATGGAGTGTCAGTACCCTCCTGTTATAATGGCCAGGCCCTGACACCGGAGTAAATTCTGCTCATCGCACTGCCTGAATTGCAGGCTCTGTGCTGTTTCCCAGCTCTCCTAAATGTAGACGTCAGCCGTGTGGCAGAGCATCTCAGAGAAAAGGAGTGCCTTTGTGTTTTTCCCGGGTCCCCTCTTTGTACAGCAATCTTGGCAACCTTGGCGACAGCTTTATCCAGTGACGTTGATTTCGCTGGATGACCTTTTATTTACTGTGTGATATTTCTGAAGGTCTAATGCGCACCCACTGGTCAGGCACAGTCGCCCGAGGGGAGTGTAGGCCCCGGTGGCAGCTGAAACCGAGGGCACGCTGGCTGGACTCGGGTTGCGGTTTGGAGGCTGATCGCGGCGCCTTTAAATCCGAATAGCAGCACACATCACAGCAAGAGCTCCATCTTTCATATCCTGCGACTGCGGGGGGTCCAGGAGGGTGTGTTTTTTTTTTTTTTTTCCCCTTGACCGCCAGCTGACGGAGCAGAGTGGAGGAAAGTGTCGCAGCAAAGCATATTGACAGGAACGACGCTGTGGCTTCGCCGTAACCACGATTAAGGGGAGTTTAGTCTGGCATGTGTTAGCCACGCCGGCTTCTATCTTCGGCCGATCACTGCCTCCTGGGCAGTGGAAAGGTCTCAGAGGAAATGTAGAAAGCCTCACACAAGTGCTCAGCTAAGTGTTCATGCGTCTTCCTCCGCAGGTATGTTCTCAGCAATGTTCCCTGTCTGAAGCGCCTCAGTCATACAGGAAACTCTTATACCTGCACAGGTTGAAATAAGGCGCTCGCAGGCATTGAAGCCTCTTTGCCAGCCGTTAAAGAGCCGCTTTAGGACCGGCGTCGCCTAGGATTGAGTCGAGAAATTCTCGCTTCTCCCACACAGTCTTCCTCCCGCCCCTGAGCGCTTGTCAGGCTCCATCCCAGATAGGAAACGCATTTAAACAGCTGGGCTTTGGCTTAATTTCCCATGGTGGCAGCCCTTTGTGAAGCTTCCCTGCATGGGGGTTTAGATAGCAAAAGCCGGCGTGCTCCGATTCAGAGGCAAAGTGAATGACAGTTGAAACCTGGTACTCGCTATTCTTAACTTCATTTCATTGGGAAGGAGAATGGGGGAGGGAAGGAAGCGTGTACAAGGCTGACTTTACAAATCGGCTCTCAGAGCTTCCTTGTTGCTTATAGCAAAAAACGCCTGCAAAGTCTAGCTGTCTATAGAATTGTACTTTGTGCTATGATTGGCTTTCTCTATAACCTGTCATAGCATCCCATTGGGTCCACTATCTGTCACAGTTAAAAATATAAGCCTTTAGATATTACACTTTTATTAAAGAAATGCTGCGTTAAGATTCTTGACTGGTGTTGATGCCATCTGCAGTTTTATAAAGGTCAAACGTCCTTAACAGAAAATCTTGTTGTACCAATTTGCCATGGAAGAAATCCCCCCATCTAGGCTTCTATCCTTTAAATATTTTTCCAGGGAATAAAACAGGTCAGTAAAAATAAAATGCAGCCAATTATGTTTTAGTGAAGCTGAGCTGTTAGTGACAACTTTAGTATTCACTATAAAGCTTGTTTAGAAGCGCTAGTTTTGTACCGGACCTGAGAAATAGATGGCCATTAACAACCCAGGTATTGCTACATGTTGGTGGTGGTTTGGGGGTACATGACCCAGTGAGGTCATGCTTAAGTTTGCAAAATTTTACATTTTGGGCACGAACACTCGGGTAATAAATCGATGCGTTTCCTCCATCTCTGTAAGTGTCTCCATGAAAAGCAAGTAGCTCTCAAATGTAGCAGTTCAAATGACTAATGTCCTCTCTTATCCTTGATGACATTGTCAGGTGGAATTCAAGGTGCGTGTCTTCACAACCGAATGTGCAAATGCACTTTTACTGTCTGCCTGCTCACCAAGGTAGCGGGGGATCTATGTGAGGCTAGCTTCATTAGAAGACGTTGCTGGGGCTTCTGCGTCTCGCAACGTTACACGCCAAAAGTGTTTTTACCTCACTGACTTATCGCGGCAGGCACGAAGAACAGACCCAAGACAGCATTGTCCACTGCCGACATACACGGCAGGCCGGCTATGCCCTCTGATAGGGCAAGAGGGACTGTTCCTGTTGTTGGGGTTGAGACCATTGTCACAGTGGCAGCCAGCAGCAGAAACCAGCAAAGCGAGAGAACATTAAAATAGCTCAATGAGAAATCACACGGTTTATTTAACTGTCAGGAAAAACTTGTGCATGGGGCTTTCAGTTAATTAAATTGTCAGGTAGAAGACTGAATCCTGTACTTACTGCTATGCGTTTTCTTATGTCTCTACAGGTCCTCCCTGACCTGCCCTCATTGCCTTAAGCAAAGTAACACCTTCGACCCCTTCCTGTGCATCTCTCTCCCCATCCCCCTTCGCCAGACCAGGTAAGCACAGTATCTCTGCAGGTGTGGTCACGGTGTTCCCATATGTGCCAAAGTGTTGCAGTGTCGGAGATGCAATGCTGGGACAGCTGTGTGGTGTAGTGCTGAAGGTATCATCTAGAAATCTTAAGGTGGCGATCCTAGCATCGTTGATTAAGGTACTGGACCTGGCAAGGTACTGCATTGCATGAATAACTATCCAGTTGAAAGCCAAGCCGCTGGATGATACTACTACTTCTAATAATAATAATCATAATAACAGTCATATCAACATTGCTGGTCCACAGCTAGGTAGAAGTTGTCAGGGAGCAGGATTTAGATCTAATGTTGGCGTAAAGGGAAAACTCTGAAGCTAATGCTCAGCGAGGGAAACAATGGCACATTAATGGCCTGATCACATTCAGCATGCCTCCACAGTGGTGGGTCGCTGCAGAGGAGGAAATCCTGCCATTTCACAGGGCACCTTTCCTCCAGTTGTACTTCTCGTCGCGGGGAAATCACAATAGTGTTATTTTTGCAGGCGGTGATTGTAACATTAATAGACAATAAAGGAGCTGAATGTTCCCTCCTAATAAGTGAGTCAAACGGTGCGAATGACAAAGGAACACTCCTATTTTCGCTGGCGGAGAGGAGAGACGGTGCTCCAAATTACAGGCCGTAATGGAGTATCGGTTCTAGGTGAATTGAGCCACAGCGCAGCGGACGGGTTAGAAAAGGGCTCTGAAACACAGACCACATTTGCACAGGCACTACCTCACTTTTGCTCTCTCTTTCCCTGAGCCCCGTAATGTCCGGGAAGACTCCTCCAAGTGGCCTCTCGGGGGTGCCAGGCACACCTGGCAGTGGTGAGGCCCGCGGTACCAGAACAGACAGAGGTACTGGCAGTCTGGCGTTTGAGATACGAGCTCGGGGATGGCGAATCCCGCGAGACACAACACATCCAGGTGCTTTGCTGGAGTCTGTCGCTGAAAGCAGTTTGGACCGCCTGTCCACGCAGAAGCTCCTGTCAGAGCCTTTCTCCTGAATTTAAAGTAAGGAAGCGCCGCTGGCCACAGTCACAAACAGGCGGCTCGTCGATTCATTCCAGCCTGAGGGCTTAGGAGGATCAAGATGGGCAGGTGCAAGCAGAACCGAGCTAGAACTAAAAATCATGCCGACTCAAACTGCCATTAAACTAAACTTCACAATCAGACTTGAATGTGCAGAAAAACCACTGGGCTGTCCGTGCATATTCATCATATACATGGCAGCCATCTGCACGCACATATGTACTCTTAGCATACTTGTTTTGTCTTATACTTATAAGTTTCTCTTGCCAAACGTTTACTGTTGTACCACATGGCTTGGTGACAGTGTGAAAAGACTGGAGATTTGTGCGAGCTACCTTTTTTTAGGTGGGAAGAACATGATCTCTGAGCGAGTAACTTGTTTTGAACGTTAGGAAATGAACAGCGTTGTTTAGATTAAGTTACTCCACAAACAGGCCGGTGTTGCTCTGCCTTCGGCCCATTCATGGTGAGCGGTGATGAGAAGCAGTGTGTAGGTGCAGCTGTTTATTAGCCCCTGCTGGCATCTGGCCCAGGGGCGACCTTTAAACCAACATGCTCACCCGGTTCTACCCCTGAGCGAACCACATAAAGGTGAAGACAGCTGTCTGCTTCTTTTAAAAACGCCAGTCCCGTGTGCTATACGTGAGCGATGAAGTCGTAATTGGCGCCGAAAAATAGACCCACAAATAACATCACAATTGCATTTGTTATAGTTTAACTGTGTGGGGCGTTATCCCTGGATGCTTGAATCTAATCCATCTATACAGATTTACTGAAGCAATTCAGGGTGCAGGACCCTGTGCTATTCTCTACCAATAGGAAATGTTTTTAAAACATTTTGACATTCCACCTGGAACCCCACCTGCGACTTACAACAAGTTCAGTGTCTTATCCATGACACCACCTGCTGCTCAAAGCCTATGCACCTGCAATTGTTTGCATAGGCTTTGTGATCTGTTCAGCTATTCTCTAAGTTTTGGAAATGTTTTTGAAACATTTTTATAATCCATGGCAGACGTGGACTTAGATGATGATGGCAAAGACCTGAGACACTCAGGGATCTTCTGGTTCTGTGACCCTTGCCTACCCTCCCTGCATTGGGACGTGGCTCGGGGTAATAAGGTGCTCTGGTCAGCGAGGGAGCCCGGGGAGAAAGGCCGGCCACCATCTAACACCTTTCACTCCAGTCCCTTGGCAGCACAGACTCTGCCCACTGCATCTCCACTTGGGATTCAGAGGATCGAAGTTAACACACTGTGCGCTCATCACAGAAATCAGTTTGCGTTTGTCCAGCAATTGACATTTATTTGCTTCTTAAATGTGATCCTGGAAGAGTTTCTACACAAGCTACTCAGGGGCGTCCTCCCATCGCCTTAGCCAATAAGGAATGGCCCTGCTACCTGACACGGGCCGCTGCGGAGCGTAGGAAGTGGGGCGAGGAATGGGGCCTGCGATTTAATCTCGGTTGATTTATTACTCTGAAACGATTCGCTAACACATCCAGATCTTTTTCCCCTAAGGAAATGAATTCCAGCACTGCGCACACTATTATAAAAGAAATAGAGGGGAAAACAATGGGTTGGGTCGGAGACACTGTGTCTGGCTGCGCTTCCAGCAGTCACTTCTCGTCACAGACTCAAAACTTCTATCATGAAACAGTGATGGGCTGGCTTCAATAAATGTTGAAGTTTTCCGCATAATGGGATTTGGAGATTTTCATAGAAAAAACAACTCCAATATCCAATCAGGAGAGTTTTTTTTTCGGTTTCGGTAAGAATAAATCTCTCTAAATAAAGTTCTCTGTTAACACCCTTTCCTAGCGATCAGTTGAGATCTGCAGGGCAGTTCCTGTTGTAGATACCTGTTAAATAAAGCAAATCTGGGTGGGAGGAATTCAGAATCTTTTCCCGAGCCTTCTTCCTTTGCTGAAAGAATATAATCGGTGAAGCTCCTAATGTTAAATTCCACTCCTCCTCTCCTCTGTTTTGATAGGCCCCTCTTTGTCACCCTGGTCTTCAGTACCAAGGGCCAGCGATACCTGCGGATCGGGCTGCCGGTGCCCCTCTTCGGTTCGCTGGCCAGCTTGCGCAGGATGGTGGCCGATGAAGGGAAGCTCTCCCCAGACCAGGTGAGGCTTACCTGTCCTGAGAGAGACCTGATGGACAAGTAACTCCCCCACCATCTCCCATACCTCTCTGTTTCCCCCATTACTCCAGCTGTTCCAGCCCTCTCCTCCACCTCTCCCATACCTCTCTGTTTCCCCCCCATTACTCCAGCTGTTCCAGCCCTCTCCTCCACCTCTCCCGTACCTCTCTGTTTCTCCACATCTCTGCTACCTCTTTAACACTCTTCTCCATCTCTGATCAATAATGCTTCAGATAGGAGTTGGCTTCAGTTTTGTGGTAATTCAATAAAACACAGGATCGAGCTGCAGTGCAGATCTATTATATACGTAAAATGGCTACGTCCTTTGCTCTTTCTTGTTTCTTGGCTTGCTAGGATTTATCTGTGCCGGTTTTCAGACACAGTAATTAGCTCAGTGCTACTTATCAAGTTCAAGACGTGTCCCCTGTGCCATTCAATTTTTCTCTCCCGAAACGTGTACTTACTTCTCAGAGGGCTGTATTTAAGTGGTTATTTTTTTCGAAGACCGGGATTTAATTTCCACTGTTCCATGAACTTCCTTATTTTACAAGATTTAGGTGATCCTAGTATGGGCATGCTCAGACTGGTCCATGAACAAGCAATCTTTTTTGTCTTTTTGCTAACTTTGCTGTGCAGGATAAAAAAGTAGCTTGGGTACCCTACAGATGCAATAGAAAGCAGGATATTACCAGATGTGCAGTGGGAGAAAGGTGTTTAAGCTCACGACAGACAGTAATACGCTCATCTGTGAGTCGTGTCCCCCTAGTGGTAGAAGGAAGAATAGTTATAGGCTCTAATTTGGCCCTAGCCTTTCGGGATTGATTATTTGACATTATTTGTCATTAAAGCATTTTAAACAAAAGCTACACTTCAGCTGTCTGTAATTTGTGGTTATGAAGGATCAATAATAATCAATTAAAGGATTCGTATACGTTCACAACACACACATGCACACATCCTAAAGTGTCTCCCAGATTAACATGGATTTCCTCAAAAATAAAAGCCAGGCTTGTCAAATTATTCAGCCGAGAAAAGGTAGATGATTTGGCGTGGCTGATGCTACCATGTTAACAACCACAGAGAACCCATGCTTTGATGTTCTGGCAGTGCCAGGCTACATTAGTGGTGCTAGGACAAGTTTCAACTCTCTCTCTTCCTGCTCAGGTGATCCTAACAGAAGTGTACCCCACTGGATTTCACCGCTCCTTTTCTGACGACGAGGATCTGACCAGCATCGCAGAGGGTGACGTCATTTATGCTTTCCAGGCCCCGCCCCTCTACTGGAGGGGAGCCACCACACGATTCTCAGGTAACCATAGTAACTCCCTACCCCCACCCACGCACTAAGGTTCTCAATTACAGTTTGGTTCACGGCGGTGTAAACCAGCAAGAAGGTCATCATTTTTTCTGTAAAAATAAGTATCCCAAACATTGTGTCTTACTTATCATTAGAAACATGAACAGGCAGAAAAAGGGAATCATGAAACTGCAACAGACAGTATTAAAACACCTCACCCTTCCTCTGTTCTAAGGGGCACCCTAATGGGATCTTTCAAAAAATCTTATCAGCACCATGAGTCTCTTTTGAAAGGCAATAAGGATTTACTCTATATTCAAATGGAAATTGGCCCCTCTGTTGCTATTTTACTGATACGCACAAAAAATGACAACATTATCCAGGCTTGACTCTCGCTGATGTCTTGTCACTTTAAACCACCCTTACAAACTTATTAAAAGAAGCGTCTTGAGATGTTTGTCTGCGAGTGCGGTTGGAAAGCAGGATGTTTATTCAGAGTGCAGAATCCCTCTCGCTCCAATTACTGAGTCTGATGCTATTTTTTTACCACACACCATGCAGAAGTGTTTCAGAAACAAGGGTGTCACGATAAAGATCACGTTACGGTGGGCGTTTTAAATTACACTTATTTCTCCCGTGCACTGGGTCAAAAGTAGCATTTCTGCTAGCTTCTGGAAATTGCATTACAGCTCTTATTGATCTTTTGCTTTATGGGTGGTCTTTTGGTTTTATGTGAGATTGCAGATTGCTGTGGCAGCCAAAATTAACACATTAAAACTAAATTCAGACGCAGCGTCCTGGCTGCAACATGAGGCAGTTGAGATCGATCTGGATTTTCTTCTGACGCAGACAGGTACTGACATTTTGAGGCTATGGTATTTATATGAAAATATGATACTGAAATATGTTGTGAAACACTGCATTTGCCCTAAAATAAGTGTTCTCTCTGGTCTGTTTAAAACGGAAGGAGCTCCAATCCGAGACACAGCATGAACAGGCGACTGTGGCCTTTATTGAATGCACAACAGTAAAAAAAAACGGCATCATCGGGGGAGTGGTGCGCACACTGCAGCAGGCACGTTTGGGTTTTTTTCCGTCCGGAAAATATTTAAGTGTCTCTTCCCAGTGAGTTATATGGGTGGACATTTGCCTCAAACGCAAGAAAGTTTCTAACTTCTGACTCATTTCGCAGAGAGAGGAAACTGCTTCTTTGCAGGCAATCAAGGGAAGGGGAGACCGATACAAAGATATCCAGCCAACATTACTAGTTTCTAAGGGAACACTTTTACCCAAAGCAACTTAATATCATTTATCTACTTTCACAGTGTTACGTACCCCCTAGGGAGGGGAACCATAACACACCGTTGCACTAGTACACACTGTCGTTTTGGAGATGTGAGGACCAACAGGGATGACAGACACCACAAGTCAGTTTACACAAAGGTTTATTTCAAACCACAGACGGTAATATGGGGAACGTGGCTGAGCGGGACCAAAGCAAAGAAAGTATAAGTGAAAATTCCCTCTAACTTATCTAACCCATTATAGACAGTGTAGTCTCTCTAACTAATAAAAATACAGAGAGTGGTCCACCCAGAATCTTACCTAGTGTATACAGACAAGTAAATTCTACATGTCGATTGTAAGCCCATGCGCAGCTTGCCTATATGCCCTCCCTATGTGCAATCCCCTTCCTCCAGGGATAAACAAGGAAAAGTCACGTATGACAACTGAGAAACAGGTAAACACGAATAGGTTAGACAGGCAAAAAAACAAGGATTTTAAACACCAATAAACACTATGGGCTAGAGACAACATGTACTACATACCCACACGGAACACAAGACGAACACACTCTACTAAGGGGCTAAGAGTTTAAATCTCTATTTGTTTGAACATCAAAAAAATGTAAAAATTAGTGTAATTATAACAATAAGTATAGCAAGAGACAAGAGAGTTTTTAAACTATGGGAAGTGTGGTGTGATTGGCCCTCAACCTCAGGAACAGGTAGATAATCATGATTGACAGGGGCAGGAACCAATCACAGGGGACGAACAGGAACAAGGAACACCTGGATATGGAGTGACAGAGAGAAACAAAGGGCAGGAGACGTAACACACAGCTAGATACTGAAGAAATTATAGTTAAGTACCTTGATCAAAGAAACAACAGCTAGGACTTGAACCAACAACCTTTTGGTTATAAGCCTGCATATTAAAAAAATATTTATTGAGAGATGGTGGGCTAGGGGGGTCATAAGAAGTTCGAGTCAACCATTGTTTTAAAATTCTGCTGGCTGCACAGCTCGCATTATAGGTTTAGCACCGATTGGAGGAGAAACATGTGCCTCGATGGCACTGCCAATCTGCAGGCCCAGGAGGCCGTTAGGAGACACTGATTAGCGACAAGCCTGGAGAAGTCATGCCAATTTAACCCACTGCCCGAGACTGTTCTCCCAGTCACAATCGGCAAATAACAGGAGCTCGTTTTGATCCGGTGAACTCCAGCTCATAGGGCTCAGTCTGCGTTCAGACGAGCAGCTTTGCCGACTGTGAATTATTGCCGAAATGGCATGTCTTTGCCATGAAGACCGGGGTGACCTTCTATTTTATGGTCTTGTCAAGTCCAGACAGTCCCAAAAGTGACTCATCTAGATGATGTCATCAAAGTTCCACCGAGTTCCTGAGGCGTAGGTTGCGGTGATTTTATCAGTTAAGGCCCTTCATAGGATCATCTGTCGGTAAAGCTGTGGGGAAAATGGAGTTTCATTTTTGCCCTGTCTCTCCCAGAGTGGCAGCTACAAGGTGAAATGGTATTTCTGGTATTTAAATAAACAGTGGCTTTATAGTTCTCACCCAAGCCACACTGAAAAGTAATTAATTGAAGTCGATAGAGCATAAATCAAGATGTCAGACCGCTCTCTGCTGAAAAGTCGGAGTATTGGTTATAACGTGCTTTAAATTCAGTGCAATTACTTTTCCTCGCTCAGACGCTAAGACTGGTTTAAAAAGGTTACTGGCACCCGGGTATTGCAATTGTGTTCCGCCACACTGACTTGTACGGCTCACTTTTATGTGTGAAAGACCTCAGAGAGGTCCTACTTTGCATATTGATAGGATGCAGAGTAGCAATTTAAAGGAATTATATTTAAAAATAGCATACACAATTCTGTGTGTGAGCATGAAAGAAGTACCAGATGTGGCAAGGTTGTGATAGAAATAAATTTTTACTGTATGAAGTCCAATCTAATTTTTATTGCAGTCTATTCGTGTACTGATCAGGATAGGAAGACTATTGAGTGTTTGAAGGTGACGTAGAAGGAGAAGTATGTCAAAGGATTGCCCCCTGGGCCTGTCCCACTATTTTCTTGCGTTTACATGTTGAGGATGTGAACATCATGCTAAACCACTCAGACATGTGGGTGCTTCGCGGCTCCTGCTGTACCAGAATTGGCTGAACAAGTATCGACAAACCTGTGTCATCTGGCTTGCCCATGTCGGACTTGCCTCCCCAGCACGGCACAGACACATACCCATGAGTAACGTCTCCACTTTCCAGTCGTTATGTTGCGTTGTAATTATCAAAAAGTTCCCAGGCAGCTCACCGTCGCCGTAATCTAACATAAACTGAAGCTGAAACCTGAAATTATGGTAGCGAATGTAAACTGGGAAGAAGCCTCTCGGATGTATAAGGCATCTTTGAGCTTTCTGTCCTATGCATGCGTATTCCTCCTCCAAATACTGACACATGCTAACAAAAACCTTGTTAGTCATGATTTTACTGATGATTATTAATCTAACCCTGTAGCAATTACATTTTGGGTAGTCTGAAGTCAACCAGTAGAGGGTCCTCATTTGTTATCTGTATATGTCACTTATTTGTTTTGGTCTGTTATTTGAGATTAGTTTTTTTTGTTTGTTAGAAAGAGCATAGATCTTGTTGCAGATATAACGGACAAATGGTCAACGTTTTGTCACTTAAGAGCACACATTTTCTGGGGGCAACTACTCAGAGGATTAAGAGTCTATAAAAGGAAATGGGGTCAAGAGGGTTGTTTTTTTTCAATATTATTTAAGAGCAATTGTCACTGAAACATTCAATAATCTCATGTTGAAGTCCCCATCGCCTGTTGTGATAATCACCCCCAACTACGTCATTTGGGCGCTAGATGACGCAGCGGTGTCATCCAGGTAATTTAGAGATTTGAGAGGCGTGGAGTACCTTTTCAGAACTACAGTGCTTAGTAGAAATTATTGTGACCACGATGATGAGTGACAGCGACTAGTCCTGCTGGCCGTAAATGTTTTCTTTACCCTAAGGCTGGTTGAGCCATTGACCATTTATTCTGGTTGGTGAGCAATAGGGTACTCAAATTCACGCCAGATGTCTCTGCAGAACAGAGATGTGACTCAGATGCAATCATTTACACTTAAACATACCCACTTGAGTTTCCCATGTAACCTTAAGCACACTTTCCAAAGAGCCATCTATGGATGGTCTAGACTTCAGGCAGTGGTGAACTCTGTGCTCTGGGTCCGGTGTAAAATCCCTCTGTTGTGAATGAGTCATGCATGGGTATTTATATTGCAGGGTTTCAATTACCTTAATGCATTCCACTTAGACAAGTGGCTGACTGTTTTGTGATTTCTTGAGTTCCCATAGTCAATAGGCGTCCTTGTCCATGAGGCTTACGAATGCCTTATGGTGGTACATGCATATGGCATTTGATTAAAGGTTAACAATTCATTATGATCCCTTTTGCGAAACACTGATGAACAGTCCGTGGCTCTGCCTAACCCTTTGCCAGCGCTGTAGTCTTTCATCCTTGAAAGATTAACCTGCCATTCCGTATAAATAGACTATTTTAACAAAAAGATGAATAAATCATAAGAATGAATCTTTTCTTTTAAGTGTCTTCTTGCGTGACTGTGGAAGGCACGGTGCACCTCTCGATATTTTCAACAGCAGAACATAAGAGTAGCCCGTGCTGGCGCATTATGTTGTGGTGTGATGTCGCTGTGCACATCTTCAGGTATTGTCATGTGTAAATGTGGCCTGTGGCTCAAAAGTTCAGAATTTCCATGACTTACAGACTTTGCCATGTAAGACGTGAGCTCACATTGTACCCCTGTCACCCAGAGGGTCGGGTCGTAGAAGAGAAGAGAGCTCTGGTGTCCTGGGGCGTGCTGGGAGCGTGTTTATTTCTATGCGGAGATGCAGCTACTCTTACAGCCCAGTGGTTTATTTCCCCTGTCATTAGCAAGCTATGATGAAATCCCTGGGCTAGTGTTGGTTGCAATGACCCTGTGGGGGTCTCAAGAGCTCTGTCTCAGCTGAGTCATTCTGAAGCAGTGTTTACACAGAGGCCAAACGGAGAAAACTATGAGCCTTCTGTGTTTGCTACAGAGGCGACTTACGAGTTCTTCTCTGGTCTGCAGCTCAACGGTCTCAGATTAAATATACCTGGACGCTGCATGATAATGCGTGCAAGGCTAGCAGTGCGGGATACTGCTTGAAAAATCAATCCCGATAGGTTGACGGCGATCATATCAGAAGATCGTACTTCTTCACCATGGTGTTTGCTGTCAGGAAACGCAAAAATATTTGCCGATTCCAAAAACAATGAAAATCCACCCTTTACATTAATGTATACCACCAAAGTCAAGGCTAGCCCAAGTTAACATGTATGGAGCTGCCATTTTCAAGAAAAATGTATCTTGGTAAAAATATGAGTGAGATTAAAAAGCAAGGTACTTTTTCAATATGAAATCGTTGTTTGATAATCAGATAGATAATAATGATGTGACATTTAGACGAATGCAGTGTTTTGCTCCAGAGGGCCATCTCTGCCCTACCTGCCCTGAATGTAGTCCCGCCACTGCACATCACTCAGCCACATGCAGCGATATAAGGGGTTAATGGTCAAAAGCAAGGTTTGAATGTGTGCACTTCCCCTAACTATCAGTTGAACCGATTCTTCATAAGATTACCTTCATTGATTGTGTTTTTTGTAACTAAGGTGTTCGGCTCCACAGTGTGCCGTGGTGGGCCTGGCAACCCAAAGAATCAGCAGGGGATTTGGCTGGGGGGGGGGGGGGGCTGACTGTTTAATAAAGGCTGTCAGTGTTCAGACTCTTTCTCAGCCCTTTGTGGAACGTGAGGGCAGGAGAGAGAAAATTAATCACGGATGGAGAGCGAGCGTGTCTCTTAAGGCCCGAGATTGCACAAGACTGGCAGCTCCTTCGGGATCAGTGCGGAAAATTGCCATTTGTGCTACATATACAGCAATCATAGTCATTATCAGTCATCAAAGGGCATTGAGAAATATGTTTGAAACGGATCTGAAACAATACAGTTACAATGCCGTTCTGCACTGGCGAATCTCCTTTGAAGAGTATAAAGCATGTTAAATTGGAATTTTTTGGTTACCTTTTGATTTCACAGTCGTTTTGTGACCACATGTTTTACTACTTATTGCAGTTAAGGATTTTAATATAAACTGTGTCTCGGAGTTAAGGTGAAGGCTGTTGATTACAAAGATAATTTTCTCTAGCAAGTCAGGCACACGTTGTGGCCTTTCTCCTGGTCAGCCCTAGTTCGAGAATGGACGGATTTGTCAGGCGTGAATAATCACGGTCGACGCTAACGTGACATTCCGCACTGGCAGCGATTCGTCTCACGGCCGCCGCAAACAACCCGCGTTTAATTAAAACCTGAGATTATGTCGGAATAACAGCACCCTCAGAATCAGTGTCTGCCCGTCTTCGTCATGGCAGCTAATTTCCTCTTTGATTAATTGCAGTGAAAGTCAGAGGGTGTGCGATTAAGGGCCTGCGGGGACAGCGGCAACCCCTCCCCAAGTCGCGCTCCCATCGTATCAGAGTTTTACTTATGAACCCAAGACCTAATCGGACTGATAAATACAGTCTCTGGCCTGACTTTATGCCTGAAAAGTGTGTGAAAAGCACGGTCAAGTGTCCCAAGGTGCCGTGTAGACAGACCCAGTGCTGCCAGAATGCGCTGCGCCATTATAGCGGTTTCCTTGGTGCTCTACTGGTTTACTGGTCCTTTGAATGTAATAAAGGACACAGTGATGTAATTGTTTGATGTTTTTTTTACTCTGTCCTTTCAGGATTCCATCACAGCCTCCCTTCTTCTCCATACTCCACCGGCCCTGAGGGTCAAAGGTTACCCGCCTCGGGCGCCTTGTCCTCGGAGTTCCTCAACCACGCCGTCCCTGTGAAGCTCCTCCTCCTGGTGTGCAACGCAGCGGGGACGGGACAGCACACAGTCAGGTGAGTCAGGAGGAAGTCTCAGATTCATTTACCGGAAGGGGTAAAACGAGTGAATCCCCAGTACAGGACTTTCGCGGGAGGAGCCCTGTAGTAATTACTAACCAAACAGGATCCACAAATCACATTCAGCTGCACTAGTATTTGTAGTAATGACAGAATAGTGTATCATTTTATGTTGCAGACTGTTCTGCCTCCTGCTTTAGGAACAGTGAGTTTAAAACTTTATGGTTTTGTAATTTGACACTTGACATGAAGGAACAGCCAACTTAAAATGTGCCCTTGGAAGGATCGATACTAGTTACAAGAACTTTGCAAAAACTTTGTGAGGAATCCAATTGCTCATTTTGGCTTAATTTCAAAGAGTTTTTCAAATGCATTAACATTGCTGACCATTCAGGTTAAGTGAATAGGTGCAGCCATTTTTGTTTGGGATTAATGGTCACAAATACTGAATCTGATCGCCTGGTTGGTGGTCTATGTCCGATCTGAGAAGTATAATCCACAATATAATAACAGCAATCAGATATGGGCCATATATAGTAGACAGACAAATCCATAGTAATTAGTACAGGGCTCCTCCCACGAAAGCCTGGTACTGAGAATTTATCACGGGGAGCTGATCCCGTCTCCTGTCGGGACATGGTGCAAGTGTGGTGTTTCTGCACGTGAACCTTCCTTTTACTCCATGAACGACACATTAATAAGCTAATAAGCTGTAGAACGCAAGGGGACAGGAATCCAAAGTAATCCTTTTATTGTGTTTGGGGGGCTGGAGGAGCCCAACCTGTTCTCTGTGGCTGCTTTAAAATCGTTGGAGATTTGCCAACGTAATATAAAATGAATAATATTCCCCTTAAAGAGTTTCTTGGAGCATTTTGGTCACAAGCAAGCTTTATGGAGCTGTCAGAATATGGTGGATATGTATGTTTTTCGTTACCTTTTGTTCTTAGGCCAGACGCTTCTTGAAGTTATGATAATTACTATCATTATACTTTTAACTCCACTGCCTGGTTCTATGACATTACCCCATAAATATATGGACATGAGAAATTTTAAATGCCAGATCAACACTTATTCTACATATACAACCTTCTAAAAGCTTTCCTTTACTGTGCCAGACTTTCCCTGACAGCTCGTCTCCCATCCAGCTGAGTCATTTTTACTTGTTGAAACATTTTTTTTTAACCATTAAAACATTCTAAAAGACTGGGAAACTGAAACCCCTAAGAGTATGGATGTGACCTATTTGGCCTAAAGAGACTTATATTGGTTTATTTGTTCCTCTAAGAAAGCCTCAGGCGTCAGGATTATCTGTTAAGTTTCGGTTACTAAGATAGCATCAGAGAAGTCTTTCAAGTTTGGACAAACAAATCAATTTCTAACCCAGATTGATTCTGAGCCTTACTTCCATGCCAGAAAAGTGATGAGGCACACGGAAGATCGCTGGGGAAGAAAATAGGCGCAGTTATTACTCATCCCATCTTTATTGAATGATCTTATCGCCTTTATAGGATAATGCACCGTGAAGACGTGTGGTGGTTTTTAAAGTCTGTCCTGGCGTTTCATTTGTTTTGCCTTGACAGACAGAATGGAACACCATTCAACAAGCACACCAAGTCTAAACTGAACTTAACCAGAGTGATTAACCAGAATACACAGAATTTAAATTATTCAACGTTCCTCACATTTTCCAGCCGGGATAACTTTTTTTTAAACCAGCTCCCAGAAGGCGTTTTTGATGGTGCACCCAGGCATCGGGAAGACCTTAATGGAGATGATATCCTGTCCACCAACACACTGAGTACTGAACTCAGCATTTGTTGTGCAGCTCCAGTTCTTCACTGCCCTACAGTCCTGCCTCCGATTAGGCATTTACCAAGAGAACATTTTACATGCGTTGGTGTTCCACTCCAACAGACTTTTGTACTACTCCTTCAGGAGAGTTATGTTTATTAACTTCCTGTGAGAGTCGGTTTCCTTTGGTGATGTTGAAGAAGAGGTTCCACGTATCAGATTAGATTATCTATGGAATATTCCATTAAAAGCATTATAAAGTAGATTTTATTCAATTTGGTTGAACCAATCCAAATCTAGATATCCATATCCATATCTGTCCAAGGGATGGTAAGTCATCTGCAAATTATTTATTTTCTTCTTATGGGGATAATTGTCTTCTGTCTCTAACAGAGGACCTAATTTTTTACATCTCCGGCCTGCTGTCAGAGGGAAAGACGAATTAATCTCTTAGCTGGTTCAAACGGTTCATTCAATTCTTTTGAAAATTCCTGAGGCATAATCAGTAAAACATGACCCATGGTTCATAGTGTACAGCTGGATGTATAACCTTCATTGTCACATTTCATATACGCCCTGAGAGAGAGCCTCATAAGGCCCATCTGAGCTTAGCCCTGGTGTCATCAACCAGCTTGAGCTAGCCTGTGTAGCTGTCAGTGTCACGGATGGACAGCCCCATAAAACCCATGTGTCAGTCGTCTGTCTGTTTACAGCCTTTAAGCCTGCTCACACCAGCTGCTGGGAAGCACATCTGTAGTCCTCTGATGGGATGTCCATCATGCATAGACATTAATGTAGGCTTGAACACTGATGTTGGTGCGCAGCCCATCTCCTCCCCATGCTCGCTTACCCCTCCCTTTGAGCAAAACTGGGTCATACAACATTCAGAGGTGCCAGTGAGCCCTCATCTCCCTCACCAATTCCTGGGCATTGGGATCGTGTTTGATCCAGTTTGCCAACACCCAACCACCAGCCCCAGCAGCTCCCACCGGTGATCTAGGAAATTAGCGTGCTGGAAAGGGAAGCACAACAGATGACAAAAACTGAAGAACAGCAACAACTGGAATAATCCAAAAGGAAACTCCAGGACAAAAAAACCAGAGCAGCTCCTCAGTGTCTGACCTGTTAACCAATCAGAGTCAATTCTGAGCTGAGGTTTTTAGTCATGTTACATTACCGAGTAAAAACGTTTCCTAGGCCAAGACGAGACCAAGACGGAGACAGATCTCGAGTATTAAAACTGAAAATCTGCTCCACTCATCTTACATTGGTTCTTCCCAAACCAGCGGTCAGTTTCAATCTGAGAAATATTTGTTATTCATTCTCGTCTCAACCATTTAACTGAAGCATGCAACCTCAACTAGCTGAGGATCAGCCTGGATGGAATATTAGCACTTTTTTAAATCCCATCTTTTAAGAGATCAAGCAGGCAGAACAGGAGTAAGAATATTCATTTCTGTTTTAGGAAAGCTCCTCCAAGGTACATCCTGTTGTGGGAAAGTTGAGGGAAAAGCGTGTGTTTGAAACAAAGGCTTTTTAGACACAAGGGCAGTTCATTTGAGCATACTGCATACTGTATGGTGGTAAAATCAAGCAGCAAACAGATAGCGTTAGGTATGAATCCTTTTTAAAGGCAGACAGGTGTACGTTCCTTTTAGAAGGTCGGATTGTTTTAGCTACGATTTCACTGAAATTACCCCTGCAAAATGAGTGAAATACCATTTGAGTTGTTCGTTGTTTTGACGTCCTGGTCATTGCTGGTGTTCCCCTTGCTGATAGCCGATGTTGACGTTTGAGTGACAGACCTGTGTCCTGCCATACATTAAAAATTGAGCCTTGATGCACTGGCTAGATTCTTCCACTGGGAAGGGAAAAATTGCAAAAGTATTCGGACAAATTCTCTCAAATTACTGACAAAGCCTTTCGTTTAGCATTATTCTCCATTGCAGAAATGACATTAATATCGAGTTTTAACACTAACTTAAGCCACTTATTTTTGAATGGTTTTTTGATTCACCCGTTTCATTGAGATGAAAATTGCTGAACAAAGTAGCAATCATAAAATCCATCTAAATAATTACTAATTTGCATCTCCCACAGAGTAATATTCCTACAACCCATGAGGGGTGTCATTACCTCAGGTGAATTTAAACTTCTTGCAAACCTACGTAACGGAAATCTTTTCACGGACGGATTCAAATGTCTTATGATTTGATTGCATGAATGTTTTGAAGGCAAATTAGTCACAACTGTTTATAACTTTTATATACTTTTGCCAGGGTGCTCCAGGTGAGCAGTAACTCAGTAACATGCTTATGTGGGGGGCAATTGAAATGGAGGCAGTGTGGGCTGAAGTCTATGCTGCGCAGCAGCTGAGATCTACTCCTCTGTCTCCCTTCTCGCAGTTTCTCAGTGCGCTGGGCAGACTGAGATTACTGCTCATTTCTATAAGGATTCCTTAATTCATTTCAAAGCGTTGAAACACTGTGCTAACTGTACATATTTGCAAATCTCTTCAGCCACCACCTACATGCTCTGTTTATAGACCGCGGAACTAAAACCCTTAACAGCTTCCCTTATTGGGCCCCTGCTCCCTCCCTTCCCTCATGGAGCCCTTGTCCTCACCCTTCTCAAGGTTCGGACCCCCTTTCCTCATGCGCGAAGACCGGGCCGTCTCCTGGGACCAACTACAGCAGAGCATCCTCAGCAAGCTGTACTACCTGATGATCAACGACGTGCAGACACAGGTAGGCTTCTCAAGGATATTGTCCAAAGAGGTGTTAAGGTGGCTTTTATTGGCCAGAAAAGCTGAATTAACTATTCCAGGTGCCTGCCGTCTGTACCGATGTCCTGATATAATCCCTCGCCAATGTTCATGGAAACCATTCTGTTTAAATCAGGGTCCTCTGGGACCAGGCTTGCCCATCCCTTTTTAAAATGATTTAATTCAAGGTAACAAAGTGGCCGATTGTTACTCTAAATGTCGGTAGGCTTGGTTAATTGCACACTACCATGAATGACAATGAGGCAAAATTACGTGCCAATGTGATTTTTGATCAACGTTGTCATTTCTGTCTTCGTATTTACAAATTCCATTGACAAATCCTGCTGTGTTGGAGTGGGTTGTTTAAAAGAAAGAGTGAGCATAAAATAGCGTGTGTTGTTAATTACGTGTTGTTATACTGGGAATTTGGAGGACAAAGTTTCGAAAGTGAATTCTTGGCTATATATTTTTCTTGTCCGTCTCCCAACCCCTCATTAGCTATCTAATTCAAACAATGCTAATTTAATTACAACCAAAGATGTGCCAGGACTGATGCAACGTCGACATGACATTTTCTTGGTCTCACGCTCTTTCCAACATCATTTCAATCACTGTGGCTGTGTCTCTGACATTGGCAAAGCTGGTGTGAGATCTCGCTCCTAGTTCGGATGTGTGCACAGCTCAGAAGACGCACCGGGGCCCTGTTGCCCATGGCGCGTGTGTATGAGTCCTTCAGAGGGAGACACATGTTTGAAACTCAAATCAAACTGGCTGAACATCCAATCCTCTTTACTGACTGTGGTTTTTTCTGTGGTTATACAAAATATCTGTGTCTCGGAAGTTAATAACCATGTTGTAGGGGGTGACCTCCTGCATTGTAGCACTTCCTGTGTAATTTGTCAGGTGATTCACTAACCCAAGCTTCCTTTCACTCAGCTGACCACCTTTTTGTCTACGTATTTAAAATGAGACTTTATAGAATACCGAATCTAATAGTAAAAAGTCATTTCAAATGTCTTTTCAGACATGATTTAAATGAGATTTTACAGTGATATTTGGGGACACACTGCGTAACCATGTTGCTGTACCCATGAGTAGGACACCTCATCCGCTCCAAAATGTGGATAAAATCAGTCAAAAGAATGAATAATGTATCCCTGCGCATGATAATTAATGGAACATTTGGCTGTGAAGGAATTTATTGTAATCCAGGGTAGATCATAGCCAAACTGGAAGCTTGCTTCTGGAGGGGTCACAGGAGCAAACCTGGTCGTCATGTTTGCCTCCGAGGAAACGGTTAACCGTTGTTAGCCTTGAGTCCTCCCATGGACACTTGCTCCGCTCTGCAGTCGTCCTGTGCTTACAGGGAGAAAGGAGAAGTATCGCGGTTAGCGCCCGCCGTGGCGTGCGGGTTCCCAGCCAGATAGGGGGGTGCGTTCTCATCACAGCGGCCTTCTCCAGAGCGACGTAGCGGCGTTGTCTGCCATCCCCATTGGCTGTGTGTCTTAATTCTCTTCCTTGGGACAGATGGTCTCCCAAGACACCTCAATCACGACGCTTCAACAGGCCAGTATCTGATTGGCTTGTTGGCAGTCTTTGGGTTGGGCAAGGCAGAGTCTGGGGCCAGCTCTCCTCTGTGTATTACACTGGACAAAGCATATGAAGAAAGTCCTTCCCTTTGTTTGACCACAGCTGCTACAGAGATTGCGTGCCATAATTATCACAAGCTTTCTGTGAGGTTCTGGACTGTGTCAGACTAGGCCTTTGCCTCATCGGGATACTGCGGACTGGAGGAAAGTTGCACAGCAGTCAGATCTGAAGGTTGAGGCCCCAGTCATTAATCTGGCAAGAACCCCTGCCTCTATGATTTCATTAGTCACCTTTCTGTTCCTCCTATCTTATCATACTCAGATGGGTGGTTTTGCCTCCCAACTGCCCACACAGGCTAACGCAGACTGGTGCTGACTACGCCCACAGCTGCATTCTCTGTGTTAAGCATTGCATAAACCCTGGCGTGCTGCTGGTACAGATGGATGAAGCCATTGTGTGACGCATCTGCTGTCCCATTCCATCGTGCTCCTCGAAAGAAGCCTCGGATTTGATCCGGACCAGCTGTCAGGCCCCTCCAGTAGCGCCAGCCTGCCTGCTACATTACAATCAGAGTACTACCGCATGTGTTTTAAAGCAGCGATTGGTACCAAACGGCCAAACAGAGCTGGGATTGGTTCCTTCAACATTGATTGCCAACGACTGGTAATTTACCGCTCTTATTTTCTGAGCTCAAGCAGCACATCTTTGTGGAAATAAGATGGATGAAATCACAACCATTGCTCAGATATGTCTGCATTTTTATAATGTAAAATCATCCAGTGCCCAGATTATAATAATTTATATCCCAATCGAAACCACAAAAAAAGAAAGAGAAAATTGATCTAAGTTTTTGTCCCAAAGGGACATTCAGTGCCTATAGATTTCTCAATAGATTTCCCAACCCCGCGCCCTCAGGTCCCAGGTTGTGTTCCAGGTATAAAACTGCACCTACCTGGTTAAGGTACCAGTTAAGCAATAATTATACTACAGAGTGTCATCTGCCTGATAAAAATGGAGTCATCACACTGAATAGAACACCATGAGGCTTGAAGCTGTAATGAACTGCAGTGACAATTCCATCTTTCCAGTCGGATATATTTGAGTAGTAGTGGGTACTTATAATAAAAAAACTACATGTCTATGTAAACTACATTACTATCGACCACGGAAAGATGTCACATCATCAGATTTTTGAAATATGAGGCATAATTTTAGCTCTATCTTTCATCCTTTCACAATCAGTTTAAAGTAATTATAATTATAATTGGACACACTACAAATTAAATGTATCTAGAGGGTAGAGATGGCAATTCAAAATATGCGAAGCTGCTGGATGAATACAGAAAGACTAAGTTGGACTCATGTCCAGAAAGTAATTGAGGCTCATTTTGGCTCAGATGTACTTTGGTGTAGATAATAAGATCTGTGCTTTGGCAGATGTCTCGCGCTGGCTACCTGGCCAACTTTCTCCTACCCCGTCAGCTTTGCGACTGAACCCAGAACAGCCCATGGGAGGACGCTACTGTTTTTTTCCCCTGTGCTGGGCTCATGAGAGGCATTAACTGTACAACGGATCATCAGTGAAGTGCGTTCCGCTTCAGTACGAGTGCCGCGCTTTTTTTGGACCTCGTTCCTGGGCAGCCGCAATTATCCATGTTTTATTGGTCTGTTCTGAGATCACTTTGAGCTCAAAAACGAACCATTAATTCACTATGAGTGACAGCTGACGAAAGACTTGTGCATCCATGCTCTTGTGTTTCCCTCATGTCTGTGAGCTCTTGTGTGGAGCTGGGCTAAACGCCATGCAGAATGAGTGTTGGCTCTTTAGAAATAGCTGACAAGGTATTAGGCCCGTAGTCAATAGAAAATGTAATTAAACTTTCAGTGCTATGTTGTTATTGGTATTAAGTGCTCTATGGTCTTGTTACGGTTATGGCTATAGAGATAACCTTTGAGAGGAAACCCTATTAAGTCCAGCCACTCGCAGAGGTGAATAGAATGATACCATATGTTGTTTTTTATTTTTTATTTAACACATCGCGAGTCACGCTATGTACAGAATGCAGTTCTATGGCAAAAATTCTGATGACCACACACCGAAAAATGTAAAGCACAGCGCGTCTATTGCCAGCCAGCAGTTCAGCATATCTAGCACATATCTAGAGTTTCCCCTGGGAAAGATTTGCATACTCGAGCATTGGGTTATCCTTGTTGTTTTTTTTTGTGCGCTTTGCAGAACATTGGCGTGCTGTTTAAGATCCGCGTGGTCGGAGGATCGGCGTGCTACAGCTACCTGTCTCCCCAGGACAGGCGACCACTGTTTCACCCGGCAGTGGACAGGTAAGGTCAGCACCTCACCATCCCTCACCTGAGAGAGGCGCTGCCCTCTGGCCTCACTGCAGTCCGGGTTCAGCTTTGTCACATTGAGCAGGCTGCAGGGGACAGAGAGAGCATCTCCGGCCTTACCGCCCACGCACCTGTTTTACACAAACCCAATTGTGCTAGGTTTAATTACAGTTCCATTCATCTCAATTTTGAAGATTTTTGAACACGACATCTGTTTAAATAATCTCCATTCTCCATGCCTGCAGTTAAACATATCCATTGTAACAGTAAAATAGATGCGCTGGCGCAGACATTGCCAATTTAACGCTCTGATATTACAGCTGCGGTAAACTGTTTGTTATTGGTGTTGGGAGAAACCCCAAATCAAGCTGATTGCTGCGAGGATAGAATTACTGGGCTTTTCCCATCACGGCACTGATAACTAAAAAAGTCCTGCACCTCAGGCAGGTGTATGCGCGACTAATGAAGTAAGCAGTAATCTTCTCGTCTACAATTCACACCAAAATAGGCTTCCTGGAACGCTGACGCCTCACTGAGAGGAAGTAAAGGCATCGCTGCTCCTTCCAGGTTACATTTGGCACCCTTTCCCAAATAAAGTAGTCATTCATGTGCATTCTGAAACGGCTAATTGCCTTCCCGAAAGCAAACGAGCTGGTGCAGAGCTCAAAGAGCAGTAAAAGGCTGCGTTTCCTCTCGTCTTGAGCGCCAGCAATTGGGCTTACCCGCCTCAGATCATATCTGAGTTATATTTATCACTCCACTTCAACAGAAAAAGACAACAACTGCACGCACTGGTTTATATATAGCACGGTAGAGTTGCTCAAATGTCCGAGGGCCTCATTGCGAACTGGGCCCCTTGGGCACCCAGGGCACTCAAGGCAGGAGGGGACCTCCTTCCACGCATTAACCTCCAGTGTACTGTCGGGATTTCTCATCGCTGAGCATCTCTGCTTGTGTCTCTTTCCTTCCAGTTTCACGCGTAATGTCGTTAACATTCCATTATCGTAATCAGGAGTGCTTTCATCTGGGGAGAGGGTCCTTTCCTCACATTCTCTTGCTAAGCTCCCGGATAGACAGTGTGCAAGGACAACAACTTCAATGCCACACCTATTCCAAGCAAGGCTTAAAGATGAGATCGAAGGAAGTATCGGAAACATGAGGCAGAATGTGAAAATTACGGAATTAATGAAATCCCTTCCTGGCGCCGCCAGGATTGGCCGGTGCTGTGACGATCCGCTGATGGCCGTCTAATCGTCCTGACCAGAGCCAGCGGGAGAGAAATCGGCTGCCACCAATAGGGCTTAACCTTGAACTAAAGATCAGGTAGTAAAGGCTGGAGACGTGGCGTAGATTGAGAGGGAGGCCAAAGCCAGGCCAGAATTCACATGGATGCTGTTTCATGTGTGCGGGCCTGTAGGTGTGAGTGAAACTCTCTCACCATTTCCGCCATTGGACGGTAGCTGTATGCTACTGCTGGTGGGAAGGCACTGAGGCAGGCTCGTTTTCACACTCTATTTATGTACGTATTTTATCACTATATGGATAAGATTATCTGTGCTACGGGTCTTAAAGTGTGTTATTATCCCTCCCTCCCGTCTGCACACGTTGACTCATTCCTTTCCCTTCAGAAACCAACATGTGTGCGACAGTTGTGTGGGCACTAAGAGAAATGCAAACGGGGTGGGCAGCCGGGACAAGTTTGTCAGGATCGTCGCAGCTCTACCCTGCCACTGCTGTCAGTCCAGACACTTAGCACGATTCTTGAAGTCTCTTTGGCGGGATGGCAATTTGAAAACAAAAGGCTACTGATTCTTTGAAGCTCAGTTTTTTTCCGGGGCGGGTCTTCCAAAGACATTAGAAAGCTGAGCCGTTACCGTGCCGATTGAGCACTTTGAGACGGAAGATAAAAATATGACCCCCGCACTCCAGAGCTCCCCTAATCATACATAAATAGCTAGCAAGAGCGGGTCATAAATTCCTCCCACATCCCTCCCAATATCCTCACAGTCTGCTTTTCACGTCTTCTTGGAAACAAATGCAATTATACGAGAGAGGGGGGCCTGTCAGATTTCATCTGACTTTCATAACTTTGGAGAGATAAATCATCTCCTCGTTTTCTTTTTCTTTTTAAACCCACGTAAGTCACCCATCTTATTTTTATCCTAACATTTGGCCTGTCGTGTTCTATCCGCTGGCATGACTGTGGTGTGTGTGTGTGTGTGTGTATGCGTGCGTGCAATGCTCTCTGTCATTTAGCCCTGTCATTCTTCACCTGAGAAGGAAGTGAGCACGTGTGGTAGAGCAGGCTCATGTGCGGTAGAGCTGGCTCATGTGCGGTAGAGCTGGCTCATGTGTGGTAGAGCAGGCTCATGTGCGGTAGAGCAGGCTCATGTGCGGTAGAGCTGGCTCATGTGCGGTAGAGCTGGCTCATGTGCGGTAGAGCTGGTTTATGTGCGGTAGAGCTGGCTCATGTGCGGTAGAGCTGGCTCATGTGCGGTAGAGCATGCCAGAGAGGAGTGATTTCTCCGTCATACAAGCACGCCTAAGTATCTCACCTGTACCCACTGCAGGGGTTTGGAATTCGTTGTTATGATGGTAACAGACAGGGTTTGGTTGTCAGTCAGAGGGAACAGCCTCTATATATTCACATTCTTACCCTGTTCCTGATTTTCTGCATTTGATTTTCGATGTGGTCAAGGTGGAATTTATTACCACAGAAGACTTGAGTGATTTTAAATAGTTTTGACACCGAGTCGAGTTTTGTCTGTCACCAGCGGGAGAATATGTGCTGACACAGCGCATGCCCACCAAACCCATGAGAGGCGAGACTTTTCCAAAAACACGAGGGCAGACTAATGGAGAGAAAGGAGGAAGTGGAGCTGAAGAGGATCAGAGATATGTGATTTTAATAAGCTCTGGTTGGTTACTAATGCAGGAGGTCTGGGAGAACCGAGATGACGAGCAGGAACCCAAACAAGGAGAAACTTGATCATCTCAGTTGTTGCGTTTATTACATTACTTCTACATGTTTAATTTTTAGACACATTTTTTGAGAATGTGTCTTCTGAAGAAATCGAGGTGATCGAAATACCCAATGTGTCCTAAACTTAGCAAGGTCCCCCACCACCTGGCAGCTTGCATTTGGGCATCTCTCGTTTAGTTTCTGTTACCGGGTGACAGTCGCCGTGCTTGTTAATTAACCCCCCCACAGTGCTGCTTGTCTTGTCTTGTTTGCTCCCAATTTAAAATGTTGGAAGCGTTGAGCTTGTTGGAGAATATCTGCTGGAATTCTCGTCCTCTGCCATGCGTACGCATTCACCAACTGTAATTGAAATAAAGATTGTTGGGTTTCTCCAACCTAAAATTGTTTTCCAATTGAAGTAAATCTATGTCTGAACAAATCTTCCTCTTGCAAATGTAAGGCATACCTTATGATTGCTTGGTCAACATCCCTCCAAAGCTGTTTTCTCTGATTCAGCACAGATAAGTGTTGGTTGTTTAACTGTTCTGGGAACAGCTGTCATTACGTCAGTACATTCATTACTGAATGGGCCCGGTTCTCTGATAAAAACATTGTTACTTGTAGGAACAATTGTACAGCTACAGTTTGTCTTTTGACAGCATATGTGTGTTTCTTATCACGAGGCAGAGGGTGAACAGTCCTCATTCCAAAAATATTTAATGATCAAATCATTGAGTTACTGTCTATCTTTAGTTACTGAAAAGGAAGTCTGATGTGTGCAAAAATACAAGACAAGAACCTGCTTATTCACCCAGATGCATGCCAGCCCAAAAACGATCAGATAACGGGGCAGTTCACCTGTCAGAACACACTAGGATCTCCAGAGCAAAAGCCTCTAACTCCATCATTCCCAGGTGAAATAAGAAGTTTTGTTTCAGGAAAACCACGGTTTACATAATCTCCTAACGTTACCTCCGGATTCTTTGTTCAAGCGTATGAGTCTGTGAAACAATGTGCTAGATTATTGAAGGAATCTTGCCACCTTGTGGTCATATTTAGGCCTCCCTGGTTGTGGGGATAGTGTGTAGGGTTCTCACAGCCCCTGTTTAAAGCAGCCCATGGAATGCAGAGCTTTAGTCATATCCAAACATTTTAACACATGACATTGTGACGGTTACAGGCTTGGATGCAACAGTGCAAGCCTTTTATATTTAAATATAACTGACAGACAAATTCACACTGTTGTCAAGGTGGCAGCGGGTTCCCAGTTTTATGCCAGAGGGGGAAAGTGTATATGATGAGCGGGACTGTGGGAGAGGATGAAATGTCTTGTGAAGACCTGTGATCTCTGTCTCCTTCTTACCCAGGGCCCTGAAGTTGTGTGGGCCGGGGGGCCCGCCCCACGTGAAGCTTATCATTGAGTGGGATCACAAGATAAAAGAATGGTGAGCCCCCTATTGTTAGGTTTTCTATCTGACTTCCCTTGCATATGTTTCAATGACTGTTTACGCCGATTGTGATTTGTATAAATGAATGCATGTGGTTGTGTATTTGCGTTGGTGTGGGTGTGTGTCTGTCTGTCTCCCCGCCCACGTCTATTTTTCTGTCCAACTTTGGGGTTTGTGTGTGCGCGTGCGTGCATATACGTGTGTGCATGTGCACATGCTTGTGTGGGTGTGTGCGTGCGGATGGCTGCTTGTGGCTGTGTTTGCATCCTTGTGTGTTTCTGTGTGCTTGTGTGTGTGCGCGTGTGTGGTCGTCCCCTCAGCGTGTTTGGCAACATCCAGGAGGAGGTGGTGCGAGACTCTGAGAGTGTGAAGGCCCAACAGCAGCACCACTTTCAGCAGCAAAGCTGCACATTGGACGAGTGCTTCCAGCTCTACACCAAAGAGGAGCAGGTAACCCCCCCTCTTACTCCCGCAGAACTGTCCTCTTCACTGCAATGCTGATATTATTAAAAGTGTGAGGTCTGGCCCTTTTTATACAAAACCTGGACGAAACAGATACTCGCCATAACAGGACTAGACCCCTGCAGTAACATTTGCCTTTCATGCAAATGAACATGAGGGTATATATTCACTTAAAAGTTAATAGCAAAGTAATAGTGAGACTGGTTGTAAACAGACCAAATTCAATATACGAAGACTGTATCTTTCATAATATATTTTATTAAGATGGCTAAGCTGCTTTAGTTGACACAGCTCACACTGGGGTTGGATTTAATTGTGAGAAAGTTGAATATTTTATCTGCATGCAAACTGTTACATAGAAAAGTTTGTAAATTGATATTGGCACATATAAAAACGTCCCTGTCCCCATCCCCACCAGCTAGCCCCAGACGACGCCTGGAAGTGCCCTCACTGTAAGCAGCTGCAGCAGGGCGTGGTGAAGATGAGCCTGTGGACGCTGCCCGACATCCTCATCCTGCACCTCAAGCGCTTCCGGCAGGTGGGCGAGCGGCGCAACAAGCTCTCCACGCTGGTGCGCTTCCCGCTGGCCGGCCTGGACATGGCGCCCCACGTGGTCAAGAGGGGCCGGAGCAGCCGCAACCCTGCCGACCCCTGGCCCCCCGCCTGGAAGCAGCCCTACCCGCCGGACGCTGGCTCGCCCTCAGACTTCCTCTACGACCTCTATGCAGTCTGCAACCACCACGGTGGCATGCATGGCGGGCACTACACAGGTATGAAGCAGGGACTGGGTGCTAACACAGTGACGCGGCACAGGTATGAAACTAACAAAGTGATGCTGCACAGGTATGAAACTAACACAGTGACTCTGCACAGGCATGAAACTAACACAGTGACGCTACACAGGTATGAAACTAACACAGTGACGCTGCACAGGTATGAAACTAACACAGTGACTCTGCACAGGCATGAAACTAACACAGTGACGCTACACAGGTATGAAACTAACACAGTG
>JAOYSI010004160.1:36937-47102 GCA_025775065.1 Hiodon alosoides
CTACACAGGTATGAAACTAACACAGTGACGCTGCACAGGCATGAAACTAACAGTGACGCTACACAGGTATGAAACTAACAGTGACACTACACAGGTATGAAACTAACACAGTGACGCTGCACAGGCATGAAACTAACAGTGACACTACACAGGTATGAAACTAACACAGTGACGCTGCACAGGCATGAAACTAACAGTGACGCTACACAGGTATGAAACTAACACAGTGACGCTGCACAGGCATGAAACTAACACAGTGACGCTACACAGGTATGAAACTAACACAGTGACGCACACAGGTATGAAACTAACACAGTGACGCTGCACAAGCATGAAACTAACACAGTGACGCTGCACAAGCATGAAATTAACACAGTGACGCTACACAGGTATGAAACTAACACAGTGAACCTACATGGGTATAGAGCACGGGTTGGTGGCATTATCAGACGGTTTATCCAACAATCAATAGTTTATAATTACCAGCAAACTCATTATCCTAAATAAAATGAAAATGTTACGAGAGAAACAAGACAGTGAGCCTGAGGGGGTTTAAACATGACTGTATATATCATATATATATATATATATATAGATCAGTATATCAGGTTTTAAAGCTGCCTCATGCTCATCCTCTCTGAATGCAGCCTACTGCCGCAACTCTGTGGACGGCCAGTGGTATGGCTACGACGACAGCGCCGTTGACCTGATGCCCGAGGAGGAGGTCTGCACTCGGGGCGCCTACATCCTCTTCTACCAGAGACGCAAAGCCATCCCGCCCTGGTCCGCCAGCAGCTCCGTCCGAGGTGAGTCCGACAGGGTGGGCCCAGAAGGCTGGCGAGTGATGCCGGGCTTATTGTGGACCCACTGTGGACCCTGACAGCACTAAGGGTCCTCTCACCCCGCAGGCTCCACCAGCTCCTCCATGTCCGACCACTGGCTGATCCGCCTGGCTGGGGACAGCAAACGAGGCAGCCTGGTGTCCAGGGCGTCCACCACCGGCCCCTCCTTCACGCCCGACTCGCCCGAGTCCCCTGTCTTCCGGGAGGAGCCACCCCAGGGGGCCAGAGGCGAGCAGCGAGGTGAGTTTGTCTGTGATTAAAGTCACTCTGGACAGAACAAGGCTGGAGTCGGGGGGGAAAACTTACTACGCCACACGTCTGGTCACAGGATGGCGCGTGATCAGTTGCATCACGGGCGGATGAACTGGTGGTAAACAGAGCAACACTCAGACACTGTTTCGTCTTTGTAAATAAAGCATATCCGGCATTATCAGTGCTTTTTTTGCACTTTATTTATTTGGTTTTAAACCAAAAGTACACCCTTTTCAATAAGGTTTTTTCGCTGTTCCAGGGGGATCTGAGACGAAGCCGTTTGTGCGGGGGATTCAAGGCCGGAGTGTGAGCCTGAGGACTCCCACCAAGACCAAGGACAGCCTGAGCAAAATGCTGCCCCTGCGCTGGTCGCTCAGCTCCAAGGACCGCCACAAGCCCTCTCCTGGGGAGCTGGTGGAGTACCTGGAGTCGGGGCGGCGTCCGCGCTGCACCAAGGATCCCATCGTCACCCTGATGGCCAGTCCACCCGAGGAGGGCACCCCAGTCCCCGTAGGCTCCACCAGGACACCGGAGGGCCAGTGCAGGGAGCCGGCAGAGGCGTGCAGCGGTCCGAGGCATGGCCACGACAGCACGCTGACCAGGAAGAGCTCCAGAAAAACCCGGCAGGACCAGGTGAAGAGCCAGGGCGCCGGTCAGTCCAGTGGCAGCTCCAGTGCAGGCCCACAGCCTGGCTCCATGTCTGCCACTCCCTCCATCTGGGACTTCTCCTCCTTGAAGAGGGTCAAGAGCCCTGACCCGACAGCAGCCAGGACTGGGAGCCAGGGGGAGCAGCCGCCCCTTCTACCCGAGGAAAGGAGGGTGAAGAAAGTAGAGGAGTGGAAGAGCCATGATAGTCTGCTCTCCTTTCTCAAACCTGGCTTCCTAAAGAAGGACACCCTGAGGAAGGCCCGGGAGGGCAGCGCCAGGAGGGATGGCCAGCCGCTCAACAGAACCTCGTCCCGATTGTCACTCTCTAACGGGCTGCCGAACGGGGCGGGGGAGGGAAAGGCGAACGGCTTCAGGCGCTGCGCAGAGCAAGCCAACGGCGGGGTGAACCGCGACGCCATAGACATCCAGCGGTCTCATAGCTCGTGCAGCATCCAGGCCAGGTCGGACCTGACGCTGCGGAGGACCGCCTCCCTGTACAAGAGCGGTCTGGCCGGGCATCCACCCCCACCCCTCACAGTGGACAAGCCCTCCTATGTCACCCTGCAGAGGACGCGCTACAGCACCACCTCCCTGGGCAGGAAGAGAGCTGTCCCTGAGTCTAGCTTCTGACAAAAGCACAAGTTGAGCCGCTAATCAAAGCAATATTAAAGCAAAGGAAGTGGAAGGGAAGAGGAGCATTTCAGTGTGTATCAGAACACGTTTTAAAAATGGTTTTCATGAATGTTTTTTTTTCCATTAAAGTTAACATAAAGTGCCTCTGTAACTGGTTCAGATAAATTAACAACTGTTAACACTGGAACAGCACAGTTCATTCCTACTTATCACTTAACTAATGCTCTTTAAAGCACATAATACTCTCCTCCTCTAATGGACATTTTAGTGTCTCATAACAGATCAAGTGTTTATGTAAAATTCTATGCAGGTACAATCGAAAGTAATGGGCACTGCTGAGTAATTTGTATTGTTGTGTGTTGCGTCACTTTTTTGCTGGAGAAATTACATATCAAGAGTAAATATTTGATTAACTACTGTAGAAAGAGGGAACTATGGATTATTTACTGATTGTGCTTGCACTGAAGATAGGCTGCTAGTTTCTTACGTTTTTGTTTGTTGTTGTATATTACAAAGAATATATGGACACGTCAGCTGCACTTTCTGTAACACCAAGGACACCCAGCATTTGTGCTGCCTGTGCTACCGTAGCTAACAGAAGAATGTCACAAAGGTGAAACCAGTCTCTGACACTAATTCCTACACTGTAATTAAAACATAATCTAGGTCTTTAGCAGATGCACTTATCCACTGTCACTTACGAAGCATGAGGCATTCGTTACAATACAAATTATACCATTGAACAAAATGGACACTTAAAGTATGGCAAAAAACACAATTATAATTGACATACAAGCAATTAAAACAGTCCTCATTGTACTGTAAAAGATTGTGAAAAGGACTTTTGACTTTGAGCGCCCCTTCCTAGGAATGTCAACTGAGGTCCAACTGAAATTTCTCTTATTGGTTTGGCCTGGTTCCACACTCAGGCTTATAGTCCCAGCACAAGTCACACAAGTTTCAGACATAACATTTAGCTACTGAAAAGGAGCTCCTCAATGCACAAGGCAGACTACCTGTTGGAATGTCATCAGAAAAGACAGGAACACGTAAAGAGCAAAATTTATACCTGAGAATTTCAGGTCATTCACATGATTAAAACTCATTTTAAAGGGGTCAGTAATTACAGATTTATTTATGTTGCATATCAAGCTGCAGTATTGTCAGTGCCGCTGTCTGTATGCGTGGGTAGATAATAGCGAACCATGGATCTCTGCGGCTAATAGAGAACCAGGTTAAATGGGTGGAATACTAATGCCTCCAAAGAGCATCATAACTTCTGTTGCCTAAGACTCATACTGTCGGTTTTCAGTGGCAGCCCGGTCTGATCCATCAGGTGACAAACTGGTCTGATCCACCAGTTATGTAACGTTTTACAAGATGTTTTGCCCCCTATTTATATATTGTCCACATTAAAAACATGGCTGCAAGTGTGGTTGCTAAGGCCCCACTGAAAATGGAATCAGAGCATGATGAAATCAAAGCACTCTGGCTTAAATAGAAGCACAATATTTTGGATATACTGTCTGCTGAAACTCAATAAAAACGAAATGAAATGGAAACCTCTTAAATTTCAAAACTGCTGTGAATTGAGTCATCTGAAAACCCCATGGACAGAACACACTGACCTGTCTCACTCTTTAGTTATGGACTGCCTACCCGGTCGGCATCATTCCTCATTTCATTTTTGGTCCTAAAGGTGCTAAGTGTCCGTACTCCAGCAAATTATGTGATGGCCACATAGACACCATGTGGCTGCAGGCCTCTAACCCACACAGCCAGCCGGTAGACCGACCTTTCCAAGGAAGGTTCTCATTGTACCGTTTGATTAACATTAGCCCTCTAGGAAATATTTTCCAGTGTTACTTCTAACTCCTCTCAAAAAATGTATACTAGAAATCTTATCTGTAAACCCTGAACATCAGTATAATCAAAACATGCTTTTGTGAATGCACTTTTGCTAAAGTTTTGATGCCTAAATTCCTAATAGGAATGAAACAATAACCCAACTGATCCAATAGAGAATGTGTTTCACAGCTATGGTGCTTTTCTTCCGGCTATTTAAATGTTTCACTCAGCCTTATGCATTGTTGGACTCATAAATGGAGAAAGTTTAAGGTAAACTCTAAAGCAGTGGTGCCCAACCCCCGGGGTAACCCCACAAAATTAAGGTCGTGAATTACATAATATAAAAATATTATATGTATTATTTATTTATTTATTTTATTTTTTTAACTTAAAATATGCATGAAAGTTCCCTCCTCGACCACTACCCCGCCACCTTGACAACTTCAAAAGGACTCAGGGTCGCAAAGCTTAGGTCTAAATAACATGTTATCTCTATCTATCTCAAAAGCATTTTATTTTCTCTCATTGTAGACTTACCTTTGAATTGCTTTCAAAAGCTTCAAAACTCATGACAATCTAATTTAGTAGATTGCACATGGCAAGTACCCAACACAGTGTCAATTAAATGGAAGCTATCTGGGGAAACAAATCTCTGAATCAAGGATAAGTTTTCAGTACTTTTGTGAGGAACTTGGATGTAAGTTGTTATATATGCAATTTTTGTTTACAGTTCTACATTTTGTGCTTAGTTTTGTGTAGACTAGTGAAGCTGTAATGTAAAGTAATGTGGTCTTAAGCCCAGACGTGGTAATGTAGTGTAAGCAGTGGTTAAACTGGGTGGAGATAGTAACCAGGCATCACACTTCTAAGGGTAGTTCACAAAGAATTGGGGAAACCACTGAGTGTTGGCAGTGAGTGTCTTCATCTCTGTGTAATGCATATGGCTGAATCTCTGACTATATGCCTTGCTTATGGAGTCTTATAATTAATATACAGTCTCACCCAGGATCACGTGACAAGCAACGCCACACTGAAGTGTCCTCTGGGGGATTCCTGGTCCTTCCAGGCCCAATGTAGTGCCACCTGGTGAAGAGGGAGCACGATAAGGCCCATAAGAATCTACTGGGTCCTTCTCCACTAGGGGGATGGGACAACATTGGTCTGTATTTGCCTAAGGCGTCTGCTTTACAGTATGCACTGTCTTATTTTTTTAATACTGCAAATAAAACTCATTATTTATCACAGCCCTTGTGTAAGCCGTTGATTGGCCAAGGTATAAAGGTGGGGGTGGGGGAGGAGGGAGCCGCCCCTCTTCCCCCAGACTATTACTTTTTCAATACTTTCACCTGACAGCTCTGAGATATCTACATGTGATTCGAGTAAATTTGTCCTTTCCACAGCTTAAGTATCCTTTTTGGTGGCCACTTCATACCGAGGGTAAATTTATCTGTAATTGAGAAATTTGCTCCCTCATTTTTGTGGGAAAAAATCTTGGGTCATTCAAGACTAAACTCGATGCACAATTGGTGATTCCAAATTCATATTAAAAAGAGACAATCATATCCAAATCCGTTTTGTTTAGCTAAATAAAACTGACTATCTCTTTATTTGGGGAACTTTGGATGAGAACTGGAAATCTGTTTATTGAAATGTTGAAACTGAAGAGACAGGTAAGAATACACATAAAGTACTTAATTGCTGAATGATTATGTCAGTGTAAATGTTTGTGATTTCAAACTATTGGGAGTTAGAATTCACAATTTATCCAGCTGTATAGATTGCTAGTGCTAGATTGCATTATTTTTACATTAGGCCTGTTAAAGATCAGCTGATTATAGTTCAAGATCTGCTCTGGCTATCCTCATTGCAGCACAAACCAACATCAACCTAAGGCTATTGCCAGATTACTAAATATGGGACTCTGGCCATTCCTTATGAGCCCATTCCACCCAAAAGAATGGAAATGTTGTCCTCCTTCTAGTCCCAGAATGCTATGTGGAAAGAGCTAAAACAGATGATGAAGAATAGAAAGGACACAGGCTGAAGAAATCCGTCCGATGCTCTAAAAGTGGGCTTTTTAGAGAAATAGACTAGGATGCTGAGTTTGAAATGTCGGCTCAAAGTTTGCCCAGGATGGTTTACGTTACTTAAGAATCGAGAAGAGTTTTATGAATGATAGCCTAGATCATATTTTCAATTAAATATACAGAAAAAACATTGATTTAATATCTTTAAAAAGTTGTATATTTTGTATATCTTTGCGCCAAAAGCATAATTACACTGTATGGCAATGGTCGCCAGTGTGTGTGACTATTACTCGCCTGTGACTATTAATTGTAAAATAAACTGAACTGAAGTGTTTAACTGTAAAATATCCTGGCCAGAACAAGAGGCGTTTTACTACAGTGTTGACTAGATTTAGTGACGGGCTACTCTTTCCGTATTTTAAAGCATTTATCTAGTCTCTCTCAAAAAAGTGGGGTGACGGTAAACTCCGTGGAAGGGCTGTCTCACTTTTTTTTTAGGGCTGCCCCCGACTAAACGTTTTCCTAGTCGACCAGTAGTCGTTATTTTAAGTAATTAGTCGACTAGCCGTCGCACGTTTATGATATTAATTTAATAACTTAATTATATATTTTGGGGGGCATCAGAAAATAGTTTGAGTTCCAGGGCTGAGAAAGAATGTTATAAGTCAGGGGTTTTCCAACTGTCAGTCGCACAAAGTCACTTAGCTGCGGCTAAATTTACAGTACGGTGAATGAAACAAAACCAGTCCGATTAATGAGCAAACGACTCTTAAGTGACGATTCTTCTTTAAGGAATCGTTTAAAACAAACACATAAGAATCAGAAGTTTGAATCAACAAACCATTCATTAAATGACTCACTGAATAAATCGTCTGATTCATTTGAACTGTCACTTGTCTAAATCAGTAACGTACAATAGCATTCAATGACCGCGCAGCGTATGTTAGTAGACCTGTGAGAGGTCTTCAGATCGAAATAAAAACTGCTCTCAAATAAAACAGGATGTGGATGTTTTTGGGGAGTCTTGAGATTGATTATACTTGTCTAGGTGGGTCCTGGAATGAAAAAGTTGGGGAACCCCTGAGATAAGTAACATTTCTAACACTGTTCTACATAGACATACTAAACCATAATAATGATCCTTTAAAATATAAATTTACAAGCTCACACACGAAGCGAGACGCAGCAACACTGGCAATAGCGGTAATGATTCTGAATGTGTCGGAAAAACTAGCTAGGAGACTGTCTGAAAATGTTGTTAATTTATTAATATACAAAGTGTAACATCAGTTACATCACACAACTTGTGAACTTGTAACACCAACACAAAAACTTTATAATATAAATTTAAAAACAGCCTTTTGTTTAAAGTTTTTTTTCCCCCCAGCGACCAACCGACCAATCAAAACTTGGTCGACCAAGACTTTCCTCATCGACTGACTTTTGGTCGACTATTAAGGGGCAGACCTACTTGTTTCCTTATTCTTTTCTTTTTTTCATTTTAATTTTTTGCTTTTTATTTTAGATGTACGTCGACTAGTTCCTTTCTTTAGTTTTATAGGTATCTAGCTTAAATTTGTTTTTTCTTCATTTCGTCAGTTTTAATTTTAAATCGACCTAAGGGTATTAAATTGAAGATTTCTTTCACAAAGAGAGCTTCAGTTTAGCAGTAGCCCGTTAGGAATTATTTTTTGATAAGAGCCCAGACTTCGATAGGAGATGCACATGGCATTCTCAGCATTCTCGGCGCCTGGAGAGGGACTCAATGGAAATATTTGCCTGCCTTTGCTGGTGCGGTGTTTTGGAGTCGTTCAATACTTTCTGAGGCTGTGCTCAAAGTTCAGTTCTGCTTGATAAATAAGCTTTACATAAACCTACCATTGGCTAGATCTGCTGCCCAAATTGAAACCAAAGAACTACTTGCTATGCCTTCAATTATGCAAGTTAACTGGTTTCTAAAGTCCATATTATTCACATTCACTTTTCAGGTATCAACTAAACTGATGAGTCATAAAGCTATGTCATAAAGCTATAAAGCTTATGAATCACAAATAGTCTAATAAAACACGTTCTTGGCAATTACAGAGATGAAGATATTTTCTCTTTTTTCATGGATCCCTCATAAATATATAAACATTAACAAATACCTCCAACGTCTATAAATGTTTACTTATAGAATACATTTCATACAGGATATGCATCTCAAGGTGGATTACAACAAATATTTATAAAAACACAAGAATAAGAGTATTATACATAAAATAACAAGGTAAAAAGAAAATCAGGTCAAAGATTACTGAAAGCAATCGAGTTTTTTTAAGCATCACCTGTTATTTATAGAGTGCGTGGGTTCCATAAGAGCATAACGGCTGAACACCGCTTCCTCACATCTTTTAAGGTGGGGAGATACAGAGGAGGGTGGCATCAGCTGATCGGGGTAGCATGAGGGCTAATTGATTGATTTTACCAACGGGCATAAATCCATTATTTTTAAATTTTCATTCTGAGGCACACAGCAAATTCACTGAACGTAAAATTCTAAAGAAAACACATTTTCGTCTTTGCGGGTCCCCCTCACAGGTTAGCCACAAAACCAACAAACAAAAAATGGTCAATGAAATCAACCAAAAATTACAAGCGAATGGGTAAATGAAGAATAAACAAACCGAAACAATAGCTCGAGCAACAATGCTCTCTCTGAGCTTCTCTCAGTCCTCGCCCGGATCATGGTTTTGCCGCCTATTCTCCCCTGATCGATCTGCAGTCCATTGACCTCTATTGTAAAAAAACAAAAAACAAAAACACTGGTCTTAAAATGGGTCACAATATCCGAGCATTCCCCGCAGGCGTGGCCATCTTACGGATGTTTTCTACAAAGTCCTTTTCCTTTTCCTTCTTACTTAAATATAAAGAAATTACACTCCTTACAACATTTTACCCACGGTACCCGTCCGAGAGCTACCACCTTCGATTGATCAGAACGGGGGTTTCTGAACAACACTCACTCCGTTTCATCGACACTCAGTAGGTCGCCGGCAATATCAATATGTGAAATTTGTGTAAAGTTCTTCATGAACCCTGTGGATGAATCACACTCCCTCATAATTCTGTTATAATAAGGCTTCACAGGCTTTTATCTCCATGGGAGAACAAGCAAGAAAAACAACAACACAAAACCCTGGCTTATCCTTGAGAAATCCTTTGCGAAAGTTATTTATTTGTACATTCCACAGGATCTAAATGTTCCTGTAAATTTAGCTTTTTAGGTTTCAAACCCTGTTATTATAATTAATCCCAACACTTAAATGATAAAACTAATTATCTCAGAAGTATTTTCAACTCAAAAACAGAAAAAAATAAATATTTTTAGACGGAACGGAACCTTGACATTTAAATAATAAGACCATGATAATAGTAACTGAATTGCATATCCTTATAAATTTCACCCTTAGGGTTTATCAGCAGGGAGCACACCATCACACTGATGTGGTGTGTGTGTGTGTGTGTGTGTGTGTGTGTGTGTGTGTGTGTGTGTGTGTGGGAGAGAGAACAAGGGGAAACAATGATAGGTTGTCGTTGAGTGTATGTTGATCATAGAAGACCAGGGAAACTGAATCAGTTTTCTTTCATCATAGGATCTTAATGTCCCCCAAGTCAACATTATGTGAATGATTCCAGATGAGACTTAATGCCTCCACTTTGCTTCCTGGTTAGGCATAGACATGCCCTAAATGCAAATAGATATCACTGGTTCGTTTGTTTAGTTAATTCACTTTATAAGCAGGCATTGTTGCAATTCCATGTGTGTTTATGTGTGCGGGTCCAATACACTATCTATAGATACAGTGGGGAGAACAAGTATTTGATACACTGCCGATTTTGCAGGTTTTCCCACTTACAAAGCATGTAGAAGTC
>JAOYSI010004162.1:0-14528 GCA_025775065.1 Hiodon alosoides
AGAGAACCTACTCACAGTCAACACACACACACACACACACACACACGAGAGAGAACCTACTCACACACCACACACACACACACACACACACACACACACACACACACACACACACACACACACACACAAAGAGAACCTACTCACAGTCCCTGCACAGGAAACACTTCCACAGGCAGACGCACAGACACAGGACGAGTACAGCAGCAACACAGGTCACCGCGATCAGAACGGTGAGGGATTCTCCAACTGCAACACAAACCAAACAACACGCATTAACAGTCAGCTGATGGCACACATGCACTGTAACTCAACTGTAATTCAGCGGTGGCAATGCACGTTTTTTAATGTAACAGCAGTTACCCATAGTCTTGAGTAGCGTGCATTAATTAAAGGGGCTTTAACACATGAGGGTTTCAGGTTCTGCTGCAGCCAATAAAAGCAGAGATCGATTCGCTAGTACAGAACCAAATCCATTAAATGCATTCATGCACTCCCACTATATTTCACCACCATGTGAGAGGAGAAGAGGGCGGTGCTCACCCCTGGTGTTCACAGAGACGGAGATGGCCGACTCCAGGCCACGGTGGTGGACCAGACACTTGACGGACAGCTCGCCAAAGAGGTGCTCCTGGAACAGAATGGTGCTGACAACCAGAGAGGTCCCGTCCCCCTGTTCAGAGATGGAGGACACGGCTGGGCCCAGGGTTCTGTTGTGCCCCTCCACGTTCCACGCCACCTCTGCCGCCGGGCGGGATACTGTTGTGCAGTTAGCCTCGATGACCCCGGGCGATACGACCTTGTAGCTCACATGGGGTTTAGGCAACACTGGGACAGAGGAGTACAGAGTTTGGAATAAGAACAGATACTAGAGGAGGGAATTTGCTACGGAGACATGATTCACTGATAACATAAGTCTTCAGATATGAAGTTTTCAATACAATTCAATTCAGCTTTAGGTCCTGATTTAGAGGCTGATGAGTGGTTCAGGTTTCAGAGGTCTGATATCAGAGGTCCTGCGCTCGGGACTGTAAGATTCTGGAAGACATAAGAACGAAACTGAAATGCCTGCGACATATGGGTTGACGCTGAAAGCTTGTTCCCCAGCCCGAACAACGAGCAGACCAGACCGGCCGTCAATGAGACAGCCAGAGAGATGTTTGCGCCTCTGTCCCGGTCTCAGACACACACAATGGCGTGCCCGTCTCCAACAATGAAAGAAGAAAGCAGGCAAAAACGTGCAAAGAAAGAACGAGGGGAGGGTGGGTGAGACCACCTCACGCCACAGTCTCAGGACCGTCTCCGTGTGTGGATGTTCAGACAAGCCCAAGGTCTCACTACGCAGTGTGAAATCAACGGGGAGATAGAGAGCCACTTTATCCAAAGCATCTTTTGGCCTTGGCTTCAGAATCACCGGCGCCGGAGACAAAAGCGCGGCTGTTCAGCCTGGAATACAGCACAAAGACGAGGGGAAGGAGCCGTGCTTGGGTAACAGGGACACAGTCATGCCGTGGCTCACATCCTGCATTAATCACAAACCCCTCCACAAGCGGCTCTTTCAATGCTCAGCGCTGTCAACTCTATCGTCCAGCTCCAACACGGACACGCTGCTCGCATTTCACACTGCCACGCAGAGAATTTTAATAGGCGACAGTAACAAAAGCAAGTGACAAAATAAAATTGGATTGAAAATGACAATAAAAATATCTCCGCATATGTGCATGTGTAGCAGGTGAGGGCGTGCTCAGCCCGCGAGCGGCCGGAGACAGAGGCATTGTGGGAAGGTTTAACCTTTCACTCTTTTCTCTCCTTGGTTCTCCTCCCGAGCAAGCTTTGCTGCCTCTTCAAAGGGCCAGGGATTGTTGGCACCTGAGTGTGATTGCCAGCAGTGGAACCACACTCAGGTGCACAACGAGATCCAATTAGAGGGCGTGGCCCTCCCTCTCAGTGTTGATGGCCTTATGTTGAAGTCATAAAATATGAGTCTAACACAATCTGATACATTAAAAATTAAAACTGGTTTTTGAACATTTTATCAGTTGCGTGCGGCAAGTCCGGGCTTTGTTTTATCAAACAAACCATTTTTGTAGTTTGACCCCAAGACCAATAAGTCAAATGAACCTATGGTGTATTATGATGGAACTACAGAAGGAATCAGGAGGATCCTGGCAGCCAAGTCCCCCCCGCGGTTACCACTATGCGCACCATAGACAGCCAGGCAGGCCATGGCACTCTTGGTGCCCTCAGGGAAAACGTGGAACTTGCAGGTGTAGCAACCCTCGTCCTCCATCCTCACAGGGCTGATGGAGAGGCGGGTCTCCTCCAGGGTGGGGCTCAGGGTCACATGGCCCAGGAATGGCTGATGGACTACGGGGCCTGCCTGCTTAGTGATGAATGCCACGTTGCTGGTGTCGCCCTGTTCCAGCGTCTTCTGCCACAGGACCTGCCTGACCGCCTGGGGCTGGTCATACCTGCAGGACAGTGTCGCCGACTTCCCGTTCACAGCGGTCTTGTTCCCCTCAAGACTCACGTTTGCTGGAATATTAACGTGTTCAAAAGGGGTTAGCGGAGGATATTGTTACTCGGAACACAAGGTGATGGGTAGACATTATCTGTTCACATCCAAATGAATGTCAGGAATAACGAGGTACACTGCCGTCACTGAATTGTCACCAGCAGAAAGAAGAAAATTTAAATAAAATGCTTTAGACAAGGTGAGGGATCAGGTGCCACTGCTGAAATTAAGGCAGCCACCCACAGCTCACTTCATGCCTCCATCTAACTATGGGATGGAGGTGCATACAATAAATAATACAACGTTATTGAGGAGTGCACTTCTTGTAGAAAACACTTGTGAAAAAATGGTTTTCACGCTTGACTTTTGCAGTTTATACCCAATAACACCAAGACTGCCACAGTAAGGTTCTGCAGCACAAATGTCACGAGAGGGTCAAAGGGAAGATGTTAGCCTCTGGAGACTATCACTGACAGTTCTGCGACAGCGGTCTGACCTCAGGCCACAGACTGAGATATTTCATATGCATTCCCTCTTTCTGTGGCCACACAGGTCTGGGCCTGAATTAGAATTTTTTACATTGCATTTCCCAAAAAGAGAAACTAACGACAATTTCAAAGCCACCCAGAGAGTAGATACCCAACGATGTAATTTGTGGTGACGTGTCTAACGGAGTATGGTATAATTAATTTACCCAATCAAGCCAAATGAGGAATTTTGTTAAACCGATATTTTGTGAGATTATTTTCCAGCCTTAATAACAAAGTCAAATAAGCAGTGGTCATATTCACATAATACAACTGAAGCCCAACACAAAATTAAGCCCCGGAAGTGGAAATTAACCGGATTCCCATGAAAGGTAACCCTTTTGTAAGCCTCCTGAAATAGGAGAGCCAGTTTACCCTTTTGGATCCTGACTGTGCTGTAAAAAGGTGTCGGAGGTGTACCTTGTAGTGTGGTCACCACCAAGAAGGACACACAAAGCTGCAGCCACCACGGCGGGGTAGCCTCAAACATCTCAGTCTGCAGGGTAAACCACAGACACCCGCTATGCATTAGGTCCAAGCACCGACGTCAACGGAAAAACATGCAGAACACCATTCAGTCTCAGATGGCCCCGCTTCCATCCTGCGCTAATTCATTGAACCCCAAAATCTGTACTCCCACATTACCTGCCAATCCGTTATGCTACTAGCAAGGCGTGTTGAGGGCTCAGTATCAAGCTGATCTCATCTTATTCCCGGTGACCCCTGCAAAGGTCAGACAGACAGTCACACAGGGGGTTGCATTTAGAGATCTCCGGTCAGTAGTTAAATCTTAAACCATTTTACAGCTAATCGATTTTGAGGATTTCTGATACCTGAGAATATAATCGATGCTCTCAGGCGAGATCACACAACAACCTCAGAATGCAGCGGACTAAATTACCTGTCACTCATTCTTGTCTAGACAACCAAATGACAGACAAAAACAAATAAAACAGATATAAGGTATCTTTTACAAATCAATAGGCAACTTGTTTGGCACCATAGTGGTGGCTAATTTTAAAACGTTGCGCCATTCTTTTGGGTCAGCAGGGTAAAATACTTCACTAGTAAAAGCCTGCATCCAGCACACGTATAAACTCTAGGGCCTGTATAGAGAACTTGAGTCAGCGGCACTTTCCCAGGTGGGCAAATATTTTCTGCATTGTTTAACATCTCCAATACGGAAACGACATATGTCATGTTTAATTTCTGTTTTTATCCAAATATAATGATTCCCAATACACACAGAAGTGTTTACTCCACTAGAGGAGAACACGCCCTGGCTGGTTCGCACCCTGACGGCAGTGCCTGCAGTATACCACACTCCGAATTGCGTTTTTTAAACATTTATTTTAGTACGACAGTAAAGCTTCATGTTAAACATTTCACAGGTTGTGAATATTGCTATAACAAAAACTTAATCAGGTATTTCTTATTTTGCCATCCTTTAGACAAATAGCAAATTCGTTCATGGCTTTTAGTAGCTGTGCGAACACTTAACGCGGAAAATGCAAAAAAATAAAATAAAATAAAATAAAATCTATCGTAGAATCGGTATTTTATGAAATACTGAATCCTAAGAATGAAAATCTTTCAGTCTTGGTGGAAATCGATTACTCTTGCTCCGTAGTCACAAGAACCCTTTTATTCATTGGCATGGCCCATGTCCCCGACCTGCTGCCAATTGCAGGCGTCATTTCATAAAGGCCAAATCAACGTACATATCAAAATTTTCTTTTGCTTGACCTATGACTGACATAACAACTTCGACCATTAAACCATTGGGATAGGAGCGGGAAAAATATGTAACGACAAGTATCTTTGTTCGGAGTGACAGAATAGCCACTCAAATGACCAAAATCATCTTCCAACATATATAAAACCCCTACAAGATTTAAATCGCGCAAGCTGAGAGCACTTCGTTCGCCACATGCGCACGCAATGTCTACTGCAACTGCGAAGTGGTAATGAAGGAGAGGTATCGAACGCATACGGATAACTCCTACTGCACTAAAGAAAACAATCCTTAGTCGAAATTGAGCAAAGTTTGTCATAACGAGACAGTTTCATAACATAGAAGTTTAATTCTTTCTACTCCCTATGAAATTCGTTCCAGAAGTGAAAAGCAAATATTAATTTAACCACCGTCGCAAGAATATAAATCATTGTATTCTCGAACAATTTATCATTTTAATAGTTTTGCAAATAAACGCAATGACATGGCTTGCATTAACGCATTAGTCCTGACAAAGGAAATATATTGAAAACGCGCAAAATCTAGACATAATTTTTTTATTATTTACTTACGCAGTGGGTTTCGTGACAAACGCAGCTGGTTCGAGGTCAAAGCAAACCTGCCGCACTGAGCCATTGGTTTTACTCCTGACTCCGAATAACCGTAGTTTGAAATGTCCCGCCCCTTTCTTCCCTCAAGACCGTCAATTGCATCCAGTGAGAACTCTGCGGTGTTTGAGGCGATTTTACTGCACGCTTTGAAAAAAGGAGAGGCGAGTTGGTCGTTGGTGGTTATGTGTCAAAATCATGTCGGATGCATCCCGTGTGTCCTACAACCAACTTTCAAGTGAAGATGGCAGATATCGCCCTTACGTTTTTCGTTTCTCGTTAAATAATCACATTTATACTGAATTTTATTTCACACCCGTCGTCCTTCTCAAATGTTACGTCTTTAGATAAAATACTAGCCAAACGATACACAGGATAGAGACGTTACAGTCATTAGCCTGCGATTAGTCTCCACACCAGTTCCCACAAAGTTCTCATGCCGATTAAACCTCTACTTTCTTCATTTCCAACCACTTTTACAGAACAACACTGACACCTAGCTGTATTTTCACTCTTAATTAGAATTGTGGAATAATGTAATGTACTTAATATCGCATTGTTTTACAATGTAAAAATAAATCCTGGTGTAGGCGTGTATTGGTCAGGAGTGATAGTGTAACACGTGCACACCCTCAGAGTCTCAGGATACTCCCGATACCTCCCATACAGGTCACCCTGTGTAACAATTATTCCCCCCAAGGAATGAGTGCTATAAAAATCATTTTCCATTTTTATTTTTCCATTTTTTCATGATTCTTTTTTCCAGGAAATTTCCACCCCCTCCCACACACACACACACACACATATCTATTCCAATCACAGATTAAAAACATGACTATTGAAAAATATGAGTTTGAAGATTGGTGGACGACGTCTCATTTTAGCTGACTGATGTAACTCACTCTTCTATCCGTAAAATAATGAGAGTGACCTAAAAGCAAAACAAAATCCAAAAGAAAGCTCAATATTTGCTGCACACATGAACGGCACACACGAATAATTGGTAATGTCCAATAAATGTACTTTCTTTGGAAAATAAACGTAAATAATTCTGCATTCAAAACATTGTGTCTGAAATTAAACTACAGACACAGAAATGATATACCTTTAAAAAATCTAAGAACCTTACATGCATTCTATTAAAATTAAAAACATACAAAAAACATGCTAAGCTTAAAATTAAATGACAGCTCTCTGTTGCTCCGTGGTAAAATAAATTCTATATTCTCTTACCTTTTACATTTTTTTAGTGGACTCCTAAAGCATGGTAAAGAACAAAACAATAGATTCAAAACTTTTGAATAAAACATACCCAGAACAGATTACAAAATGCTAATGAAAATATCCCCGGAAATACTAAAACAGCAAAGACTTACTTAGGCACTTTTTCAGGTGTTCTTTTCCTCAGAGAGAGGCTTTCCTGATTACATCTGAAAGAGTATGTCAAACAAACGTCAACTTTGTAATTACATGCACACCAACTCAGTATACAAACTTTTCTATGACACCATTACGGCGCCCACTTCTGTACCAGTATTTCCATCTTTAAACACGTGCAAAGATAATAACTACAGGATAATAGCATCGAAATACTTCGTACAGGAAGAAAATTACCTTAGTGGTGTCCTTTTTGTCAGAGAGAGGCTTTCCTGATCACAGCTGAGAGTGTTTCAAACAAATGTCCAAATTCCAGCACCCAATTATGCATTTCCTTATTTAAACACGTGCAGAGATAATAACTACATGATTCAAGCATCGAAAAAAAAATTTACAAGAAGAAAATTACCTTAGTGGTGTCCTTTTTGTCAGAGAGAGGCTTTCCTGATCACCGCTGAAAGAGTGTTTCAAACAAACGTCAAAATTCCAGCAGCCACTTCCTTATTTAAACATGTGCAGAGAAAATAACTACATGATACCATCATCGGAACACGTCATACAGGAAGAAAATTACCTTTGTGGTGTAGGTTTTGAATCAGCCTGATATTTGGAATTGTTGTTTGGCGAACGCAATTCCCTTTAAAACCGGAAAGAATGAAGTGAGCTCATTGGAAGAGACAGCTTCCCTGTTTACGATTACCTGCTTCTAAATCATAGAAGACGGAAGTACAAAAGACTAGGTGAAGGACGTCATGTTATTTCTTGGGCTAATCTTGAGCCCAGACCCGACTTTTACATCTGGACATACAACAGTAGTGGTCTCTCAGATTTAAAACTTGCACTTACATAAACTGAGGTTCAGCATGCGAACCATTGCTCTATCCTGCTGCTCAGGGCAACCTTACCTTCTCAGCTTTTCCCTGTTTAAATACCATAAGACGGCTAGAGCGATACAGAGGCCCATCACTCCAACAACTGCACCTGTGAGTGGGAAAAAAAAATTTAGTAGTGATGTAACCAATGAAACGATCTCAGAGTTAAATTCTAATGCTTATAATGGAAAAAGAACTCAAGTCACACGGTGATAGATACTACCTGATACTTTACTGACAATTACATACAATTAAAATGAAGTTGCTTAGCAGATGCTTTTATCCTAAAGGACTTACACAGCTTCCAATTTCTACCTGATTCCACTTTTACAGCTGGTTAGTTATGGAAGCAATTAAATTTACGAAAGTTAAGTACCCACCTGGGACTTGAACCAGCAACCTTTCAGTTACAAGCCTGTCCCCACTACATCTAAAACTAAAACTCAATGTTTCAGTGAAGATTCCGAAACTCCTGCCGCCTTGCGATATACATGTATTAAAACTGAGAGAAATTACATTTAAAAATGACAAAATGACTGCTTACCAAGACATAAGTACCAGGGAGCGTAACTGTCACTGAGGTCACCTAAGGAAAGAACACCACTTTCACAACGTCAGCAGGAAAACGTATTAATACCATTCGCTGTGTAGCAAGAAAGTTGTGTAGATAAGATAATGTGTTGCCTTACCCGTTAGGATGGCTTTGGAGACCATTTTGTTCTCCATGTGTGGGTGCCCAACTATGCACTTTATCTGAAATTCTCTGCCAGGGGGCAGTAGTACCGTACTGGTGTTGGTTACAGTAATAGTGCCATTGGGATGTAGAACATTTACTGTTGTGGTATTTTGCAGAGTTGCTCCCTCATCGCTCTCAATAATCACTGACACCTCTGGGGCAGGTGAGCCACTGACAGAGCAGCGCAGCAAGAACACCTGAATCTTTCCGTCGTGGTCAGTGGTTTGTTCCACTTCAAGTGTGGGCTCGTGTAACTCTGAAAAACAGTGTAAAACAGGACTGCAGCCAAGTTCTAATCTCATTTACTCTTGAATTATTCATTTGTTCACCTAGTCGTTTAAAAATAAAGATTTAAAAAAATTCTCATTAACAGATAGAAATACCCGATGTACTGTGTGATTAACTGCAATTGCAACAAGCATTCAGCTACCAGTTTTGATTACAGTTTTACCATAGACTTTGAGACATGTCTTCCCAAAGGAAGGCCCATCTGGATAGATATTGAACAGGCATGTGTAGCATGTTTCATCATCCCTCCTCACACCCTCAATGATTATGGAACATCGCTGCAGCCCAGCCTCGCGAAAACTAACATGATCTTGGAAGGGCTTAATGACTTTTGATCCATAGCGCTTGCTGTACGTGGCAATGTTTTCTTTTTTGCCACTGGTCTCCCTTTGCCAGGTGACTTGTACCACATTTTGTGTTTTGGTGAGTGCGCACTCAAAGTAAATATCCTTTCCAAGAGTGGCCCTGACAATACGTTGCGTTCTCACCAACTCTGCAAGGCCTGAAATAAAAAATAAAAAACATAGAACATTTTATAGCATTGGCACAGGCATAATACTTGAGACATGAACTAAAGCACGTTGAAAAAATTATGAAAAAATGAAAAATCCGTAAAATTATCCAATTTAGGAAAATAAAACACTTAAAAATTTATATTTTTTTAACTAGCTAGGTTCAAAAGAGGTTCAAAGTAGAGTCTGGTGTGATTCAATAACCTGTTCCCCTGTTACGGAATAGGAGAACGTAGCATTGATGTAAATGTATTTAAAACAAATGGTTATTATTACAGAGAAAATGTTTTGTGCCTCCTGCACTTCATATGCAACCGTTCTAAAATAACATTTTAACGAGGAATAAATGACAGCCAGCAAGTGGCTAGCTGAAAATCAATGAACAGAATTATGTTTCTCGTTTGAAAAATTGCGTTTAACCATTCAAAACAAGTAGCGTACAGGAATCGGTTACAGCTCTGCAATACTTCTGGGTATTGCAGAAATAAGATATATGGTTTTGTTTTTTTGAGACGAAATACAGTACTCACCATCAGGAGAAATAAACAGGAAAAAAAACAAGCATTTAACCATAATGTTCATTATAGGATTTTGTAAGAGCAACCGACACAGACCTTTTCGCGGTTTTTTTTATTTTAAATTCTGGATCTGAAAGTGAAAGTGAAACTATTTCAAATCGGCCAAAACGATTGGTTTGGAGCCCTTTTAACTAAAAGACAATTGAAACATTGTAAAAACAAGCATGTTATCTTTTAAAATTATAATAAATGTAATGAACTATACACTAAAAATAGTATACTATTATTGTATTATTATTAAGATTATTATACTAAATCTATCAGTTAAGTCACCAAAACGTGATGTGAAAGACGTCATCTTTCCCTTAAAGCAAGTCATTTCCGGCACACAGAAAATTCTCAGTAAAGTAGAGAAGGATACAGGGGATTTCACAATCAAAGAAATATCACAAATAAAGTTCCCATATATCCATTTCCAGTACAAGACCCTTTCACTTTCACTAAATAACGATTAATAAGAAATTTCATAACAGTTAAATGTTCCGATTTTGGAAATGTATCTATTTGTCAGAAGAGGACAGGCATGATAACTTATTGACGGTAGAACGTATTATAATGACTAATACTGGGTTTTTCAATACTAAAACGTGAGCGTTGGTTGATTGGGGAATCCCATCTATGTACTCTTTAAATCATTCACCTCGCCAGCTAAATCTGACACAGATCTGAAGTGAGAGGCAGACGAGACACACGATGCACGCCGAGATGGGATTTTATATTTCTGTAATCTGCTGCACATTCCTTGAAGGTAATAATAATAATAATAATAATAATAATAATAATAAATAATAATTAGCGAATAATAATTCGCTAATCAAATTATTTCAGTAATTAAAATTATAATGAAAAATGAATTAACATGTAATGTCATTTCCATAGAGTTGTCTAACACAGCAAATGACTTACATGAGAAAAATGTAATCTCATGTAAGTCACTGAATAAAAAAGGCATCGAATAAAAAAAAGTTTACGTCTCTTGGTTCCGTAGCCTTCGCGATGGAAGTCGAGGCAAATGGGACAACACTAGCGGGATTCAACCAAAACGCTTCCTTCTCCTGCTCTCTGTCTGACTCGAAGGGAGTCGCGCAAGTCACCTGGCAAAGACTGGTAAAAGACTCTCTGGAGAACCTGGCCACCTATAGCGCGCGTTATGGAAGCAAAGTCATGGAGCCATACGTCGACAAGATCATTTTCACAGAATCTTCCTTTGACTCAACTTCAATCACGGTGCAAAATCTGACACTTGGAGACGAAGCTTGCTACATTTGTTCCTTTAACGTCTATCCCAGTGGATCTACACGCAAGCAAACGTGTCTAACCATCCAGGGTATTTAATTGACTTAACTACCTACTTGTGTTTTTGCATAAAGTATGAATATTTGTTACGACTGGCGATTAAAGAAACGGCAAGGCATATATTTTGTAGTTTCGTATTAATAAAAAAAAGTAACATTATTAGCATATGTATTAATGTTCCTTAAAAATGTAATTACGCATACAATTTATAATAGTTACAATTAACAGCAGAAATTGAACAGAATATAATTCCTAATTTTAATTTGGGGGAAAACTGAAATTCCAATGTAATTCCCTCTCCCAAGGAATATCCAGAGTGACAATCGAGAAGAAACTAAATTCCATAAGTAAAACTGTGTCAGAGAGAAATGTCGTGGTCACCTGCTCGGCCATCGGTAAACCAGCCAACGAGATCAGATGGAACTCATCTGAGGACATCAGCGCGTTTAGTGAATATCAAAACAACTCCAGAGTTACCAACGCGGATGGGAGTGAAACCATCACGAGCAAACTCACAGTGATCCTTTCAAGGTTCTCGGGTGAATACGTCGACTGTATCGTGAACGGTCGAGGTACATCGCAGAGCATAATCAAAAGGATAAATTTACTCGATGATCTACCCCCTGATCAAGGTAAATTTGATTAAAGTTACTGTATGCATGAGGAAACTGCTTGTGGTCTTCTAGAATAATAATTATTATATGGGCGGCGCTTTAGTTGCCTTTAAAATATGCTTTCTTTACCTCGATATAAGTTATTATTGTCGTTCTAATACTTATTATTAGGGTTTGAGACATTGTGAATAGGGCTGTAGAAGCGGTCTGTATTAATTAACTACCACGGTTTTAAGTTTAGTTTCATTTAATGCACTATATATTTTGGTCAGTATTTAAATGGCTGTGCTTACTAACAAAACGCCCCATTTTGAAATTTAGAAGTAGAACAACATTAAACACTTGATCTTTATTGTTTTTTTTTTCTATTTATTTAATCGCCAGGCGATGCGTAAATCCCCAGGAAAATCTATGTTTATAAAGTACCTTGGTACTTTCCTGTTCATGTAGTCAGCAGTTCCTGCCTATTCCGTCTTTTACTACCGCTGTTTATTTCGGGGAATTTGCACAGTCATGTTGAGTCACGGGAAAACGCAAGATTTTTTACTGGTAAATATGTGCGTTTCTTCGTCGTGGTAAAGTTTCGACATTCGACACACGATATGAAATTTCTGGATCTTGCCAAGAAGCTAGTGTTACGTCCGACTTAAATTTAAAGCAGACACGCCGTGGACGATCGGATAGTCTATTTTACAAGTTAACCTAATAATAAATACAAGTGAATTGATAATAATTTGTAAAACAATAAATAAAATATTGCGTATATCATAAAATTATATTATTTCCCGCGACCACATAGTTGGAGCGTCCAAGGCGACTTTAAGTAAAGAACAGAAATTGTGAATCCTTTTACATTTTAATCCTTTTTGCGCACGTGCATACATTATTTGTAGGATTCACATTTAAAACCAAAACATAATTGGTCCTCTTTAAATAAAGGTTGATTTGATCTTTGAATGTTACACACGTTTTAATTCTGGTCAGGTAAGCTAGTCGACTATTTTACGTTGGGCTAACTATAGCTGGGTTTCCCACAACTTTTTTGTTTCAGGTGTCAAAAGTTTCTCAGGAGAGGCCATTTTAATCGTCATCTTAGTGCCCTTCGTCATCGGATGCGTAATCGTGACATATTTGTACTTCAGACGAAAAGGTAAATAATAACATAATAATGATTCAAATCTATTGTTTAGTGTTTATTTTACTTCTACTTCTTCTAATGCTTACTCATTCTTTAGAAAAATCGGCAATAACTAAACTATTGATTAATTTGACAATAAATTGACCGGGTTTAGCTTGAGGGGCCATGTTTATCAGCCTCCAAGCTAAAATCAGCTCTAACATCAAAACCACTGTAAACACTGCAAATTTAATGGCATTAATAAATGTTCAACATACACTGTCATTAAGATTTTGTGCAGCCAGCTTACAATCTTTTTTTTAAATGGTATTGTATTTAATACCAGATAACCTGTAATGATCCTTGTGTTGCCTTTCTTCAGTGTAACAAGAAACTCAAACTTGGCCACAGTAGACGTTTTGAAATTTCCGTTTTGTATTCAAGGTGAATGCAGAAACTTATCCTCGATTGGGATACAGTGGGTTGAAGAGCGATGCCGTTGTTGTGCTGTCTCGGTTGAAGGAGACGAGAGGAAAAGAACGGGGGAGCAAAGTTCCACAGGTCTGATGGACACATTGTAACAAAGACTCAAAGGGTTTTTTTTTTTATATATAAGGACCTTCACCCCCACCTGATGTCCGACGTGTCACGTGCCACACATCACTGTGATGGCTAGACCCACAAGAGTATGACGGTGCACACTAAAATGTGACAACTTGGCCAACGATGTAAAAGCCTCATCATCCTCACCACCGGGGGAACAACAGACACAGTCATTTTGAGTTAATTGTGTGGACTTAATTCTACAAATGCTTTCGGGAAATGTATTTCTTTTTTCTTCGCACTGACTAATTGGATAACTTGAAGAAAGGAATTCATGAACGGGCAAAGTAGATCTTTGATATTTATGCAGGGAACATAGCTGTTTAAACGGCTTTTGATTAATGTTTTGTTTCGGAGATGTGGTTGTAGCATTTTTCCAGTCGTACATAAGCTTAACTGCCGTTGCTATACTTAATGATATACAATCTTTAATTACTGTGGTAAAAATAGTGTTGTGTCATAAATATTACTTTTGAAAAGGTAAATGGTTTCATATGAACATATAAAATCATCATGATCATCAATCATCAATCAGCACACTTCATCAAACGCTAATAACCTCCAGTCTTTTCACGTTTTAAATGTAAATATTTCAAGCGGCAAGTGCATTATATGTTGTAACACAGTGTTAACTCTCCTTGTTTTGTTTTCTGTATTTTTTTTTGTTTGTTTTTAAATTTCAAATCATTTATTTAATAGTTTTTTATGGTTAAATAATCAAAATTGTTACTATAAAACTACAGGGTTTACCGTTTGTGTTAATTTAAAGGTCTTTGCTCTTATTTGTTTTACATTACATTTTATTGGTACTTTGCAACCTAACCTGCAATTTTGCATACGCCGCCATTCCGAGTCGGTTATCAAGGAGCTCATACCTGCTTAGAAGTGTAAAATACCAACTTTAAAATTACGTATAAAAGTCATCTTACGAGGTGATCTCAGCTGCTTTTTACGAAATCGTTAATTAAGGCAAATAAATGATGAGTAGTAATAAATACATTTGCAGATTGTAATACTTCGTACTTGGGGCCCAAGCAGCGAAGCTGCAAAGGCAACCTATTGTGTTTCTACCTTTTTTCTTCTTCTTCTTCTTCTTCTTCTTCTTCTTCTTCTTCTTCTTATTATTATTATTATTATTATTATTATTATTATT
>JAOYSI010004163.1:0-14527 GCA_025775065.1 Hiodon alosoides
ACAGAGAAACACAGACAACCATTCACACAGAGAAACACAGACAACCCCTCACACAGAGAAACACAGACAACCCCTCACACAGGGCCAATTTTTAAACGCTAAGGGAGCATTTTGATCCGTTTTATAAAAGCAGTACGCAAGTGGGTCTGTGTGATAACCATTGTTGTGAGAAAGAAAAGATCAAATTTACATGTTTACATTGTTATTTCCTTTCTTTCTTTTGTCAGTGGTGCTGTTGGATACCACCGCTGTGCTGGGGGAGTTGGACTGGAAGACATATCCCATCAATGGGGTGAGTACTGTGAACTCCATTTTTAGTTTGTGTCGGTATTTATGGAGGTTGGCGTGAGGATTCAGTGTCTGGCGGCATTGTCCGAGAGTAATGACACAGGCCCCGCCTTCAACCCCCGTCTTTGGCACAGAAAACTGGTAATCAGGGATTATTTTCACTATAGGAACAATCACAGTTCTAACGCAGATCGGATCGATAATCCACCTGCATAATGACCTGAAGGTGAGTATCTCAAACAAAAGGGAACCACTCTGCTAGACTTTTTCTGTGTCAGTCAAACAGCTATTGTCATTCCCACACACATATACTGCAGTCTGAATGTTAGATTTAATTAGGGTTCCTACAAAGAAAATACTTTTCCTTTTCTCAAGGGGATATTTCTGTTAGCCGTGCTGTGTCTGTGTCTTTGTCACTGTAACAATTTGCTGACATCTTATTGATGTTATCTTCAAAGTCACTTAGTGGTGAATCTTATCAGTGAAAAAGGTACGTAGTGTAGCTAAATAAGTGTGTTATACTTTAAGGTACTCATAGATGTTTAGTTTTTAGTTTAGTTTTTAATTAGATACCAATTATAACCATATTTGTAACTCTGTAAGGTGCTGCAGAATAGCTATCATTTCCTTGTCTTTCCATTTTTAGTTTTGACTCAACTAAGCCACTTCAACGACCCTGATACTTTAAAAAAAAAAACAGGTGAATTAGAACACTATGTGATCTTTCAGCTGTATAACTTTAGGGATTAAAAAAAATGCTACACTGTCTCTCCTGTAAGAGCTCGCCCTAATACATTTTTAGTTTTTATTTTTATTTCTTTAATAAAAAAATAGTGGGAATGCTGTGAATAGCAGGGCACACTGAGATATTTAGGTAGCCTGTTATAGCATTTCAGATTGGCGTTATGGCTCTGAAAATTGTGTGCTTACTTTTTCGATCAACCAAAACGCACGTATACACATAAGTACGTATTGATCATCGCGTAATTAAAATCAAATGCATTAAGGTCTACAGGGTGTGTCTCCCCACTCTAATTCAATACTAAGCGCGACAGAGTATTCCTCTTTGTACAGAAGTTCTGGGGAAATCTCGCCACACTGTCCTTCCAATACAGGAGATATTATTTTTCCCCAGTGTCAAGAGAGGAACTATTACAGCATGTAGGAGGTCAGTTTGACAGCAGCCAGGCTGCAGCCTGGACTCCATGATTGAGCTGTCAAGACGTTTCTCGCTGGCCTTGAGAAATCGCACTGCCCGTGAATATTTAACACTGCCGGGTGAAGGGAAATCGCTCAAACCAAGACCAAGGTGGGGAGAATCAGCTTCAGCCAATCAGCTCTCTGATCAAGCCAGATGAAAGCCTGGAGTGCGACGTGGGGAAACCATCAAAGAGCATTTCCAAAGCCCGATGACACAATCGGTCTAGTGCCCAGAGAGCTCAAAGGTGGTGACCCATCTTTGTAAAAGCAAGACAGGAACCAAATTGGCCTTGTTGATCTGCTTTGATTCTGTGCAAAACCTTTTACTCTGTAATTTTGTCTCCTGTGATTTGTCTGAGGTCCTTTCTTTTGCATAAACCCCATCAAGCTGTCGAGTTTAGCGTTGAATTTACATTAGAATGCAAACAACATTTGTAAACAAACGTGTTGGGCACGCAGGCGATACACCTAAAAGGTATTTAATTTGCCACCAAGGGGATGTTTCTAATGATTACCAAGGCTACCTGGGAATGTTTTTTAATTAAAGAGAAAAGCTCCACGGGGAAAAGCGCTTTTATCGGTTAACGGAGTGTGTCTCAGCTGTTACGCTTTCTCTCACCAAGGCGCTCTTTCCACACACGGTGCAGGAAACGGGGTTTCACGCTATCAGCGCGCCCCTTTCCACAGTTAGGAATACCGTTTTCTACGGCACCTTTTGTGTGTCAATTCCAGTAAAAGACTAAAACCACCAATAAATTTTGCTAGCAAAACATGTCGTTGATTTTGAAAAGCTTTGCCATGTTAATAAGTCTCCGATTTTGATTTAAAAACAAGACTGCAAGCTTCTCTAACCAAAAATGGTAGATAGCCCCATCATTAGGGAGCCTTGTGAGAAAATACCCATCCTCCCAAACTGTTTTTATTTTCCCTTGGAATAACATAATGCATATATATCTCAACAGCTCATGTAAATATCTGGGTGCCAATCAATTAAGGGCTTTATAAGTTATAAATACAATGGTAATTTAAATATGAAACAAATAAAAAGATGAAACTGCAGAGGAGCACAAGAAGGCCAAAACAACAGAAGTATGATTTTTCTCTTTTTCTGGGTTTAGTCAGAATTCTTACTAAATAAACCTTAAGCCGGGTCCCAAATACTTTGTAATCATAGGGAAAATGACGGATTCTCGACGAACGACTCAGATTTTTTTTTATCCGGGACTCTTTGTCTCTTTTTGATTGGGAGCGTTTCAGAACTCCAGCTTCCCACGTTACATTTCTCCTTTAGCCCCCCTGAAACCCGACTAAACTGGTGTCTGCAGGCCTACTTCAGCTCTGCAGACTGAAACGGCTTTGGCGTCTACATGCAGCCCAAACACACTTCTCTGTCAGACGGTCTGTTCAAATATGTATGAGTCATTTCCCAGGAGTGCCAAGAGACAGCGCGGCTTATTTATTTCATTAAATAAAACTGTTTGAAGGAATTAAAAGCTTTTTCTTTTATTATTTCCAGAATGGAATTACCAGGTAAAAAAAAATTTTTTTTAAAAGTTATAAAAAAAGAAAATAAATTTCCCCCTTTAAAAAAAAAAAACAATATGTACTGCTAACGTGGGCTATTAAAAAGAGCCATGTTAACATTATTGCACAATACAGCCCACACATATACTATACTATAGCCTACAGTGCCGTGACAAACTGCTGTTTTCAACATAACCTGCTCACATTACCTGTTTTATTAAACATTGTCATGTTAAAAAGGGAAAATCGATTAAGAGAATGTGTCTGGATTCCTCTTAGGTATTTCGGGGACTTTTTTTTTTTTTTAATTACGTGGATTTGAAGAGGTTTTATTTTATTTTCGAAGATAAATAATTACAATTACTGTATACTAGATCACAGTGGTATTATGGGCTGGTGGTTCTTTAATGTAATTATGGTGTTCCTTATTGTTATTATGGGCTGGGGGTTCCTTACCGTTATTATGGGCTGGAGATTCCTTATTGTTATTATGTTCTGGTGGTTCTTTAATGTAATTATGGTGTTCCTTATTGTTATTATGGGCTGGGGGTTCCTTATTATTATTATGTTCTGGTGATTCCTTAGTGGTATTCTGGGCTGGAGATTCCTTATTGTTATTATGGGCTGGTGGTTCTTTAATGTAATTATGGTGTTCCTTATTGTTATCATGGGCTGGGGGTTCCTTACCGTTATTATGAGCTGGAGATTCCTTAGTGGTATTATGGGCTGGAGATTCCTTATTGTTATTATGGGCTGGTGGTTCCTTATTGTTATTATGGGCTGGTGGTTCCTTACCGTTATTATGGGCTGGTGATTCCTTACCGTTATTTTGGGCTGGAGATTCCTTAGTGGTATTATGGGCTGGTGGTTCTTTAATGTAATTATGGTGTTCCTTATTGTTATTATGGGCTGGGGGTTCCTTACCGTTATTATGGGCTGGTGGTTCTTTAATGTAATTATGGTGTTCCTTATTGTTATTATGGGCTGGGGGTTCCTTACCGTTATTATGGGCTGGTGGTTCTTTAATGTAATTATGGTGTTCCTTATTGTTATTATGGGCTGGAGGTTCCTTACCGTTATTATGGGCTGGGGGTTTCTTAGTGTTATTATGGGCTGGAGGAAATGGAACAAGTACCACATATTTTTGGCACGTTTTTTAATAACTCAACTGCCTTCTTTTTTTTTTTTTTTTTTTTTTTAGAAGTACAGAAATAAATGCTTCCTCTAGGGGAACCCTAGTTAAAAATAAGCATACATAATTTCATGTCTGAGCTACTTCCAATAACCTTTGTCATTACAGGTCCTTAAGTGCTTCCAGGGGACAGTTTAATTGGCTCACTTCCTGTCAAAGATATGCTCAGGTCGTCTTTTTTCCCCCTAATGTAGTCTTTAAACCATCCAGTAGACGGAAAGTAGAGTCTCTTTATCAGGTTTCTCTGGTATTATCAAGCGATGTGGAGATAGTAAAGTACAGTAGATATTTGGGGTAAAATAAAAATTCAGACTGGCCTTTGGTAGCTAGTGATCTTGCCGAGGCTTGGGGTATTTACATCCTGTAGATTTCATTTTGGCAGCGTTGTGATGACCTTTGAGTCGTAACGTCCCGGGCTCCCTGGCTGCGTCAGGGGCCAAATTGACGCGCGGAGGAGGGGGGCTGCTTTAAATGCACGGTCAGGAGCACAGGTTCTGTTTTTACCTTGCAGAGAGTAATCAGGCTGTGGAGATGAAGCGCCTGTCTCAGGCACACCATTTCTCCGTCCCGATGGAATATTAGTTGAGTAATGAGGGTGGGGGGAATTAGGACAGCAATGACACATGACATGGGGCAGCCATTTGTCCTCATTGGTGGTAAATCAGGAACATCAAACCTGTCGTCTGTAATAGAAAATAGCAATGCGTTTGCTGCATAGTTAATTTCCAAGCAGTGAAACAAAGTCAGTTGTCAATCTTGCACTGGTCCGTCAGGCAATTTGAGAATGTGACTGTCAGTTGCATTTTCAGGCATTGCAAATTTCAGGAGTGAATCTCAGCTTTCTGTAGACTTTTGCTCCAGGTTTTTAAAAACATTTAGCAAGTCTGAAATGGACTGTACCCTTACTGAATATGCAGTTTACCCAGAATTACCCTTTTTCTATGCAAAGCTATTGTGCCTTTGTTGAATGCTGCCAAAAAATCCAAATGGGGCTCAGAGGTTCTGTTCCCTGAAACCGGACTCATTTTCCTTCTCCCCTCTGCAGTCGGAGTTCTTTTTGAAAATCTGACATTTGGCAAGGCTTGTCCGCGCCGCCATCCGTTCAAAGCTGTGGTCGGCAGTATGTAAATGATTGATGTGTTCCCTCTGAAATGTCAGCAGGGACGCCACATCTTTCTGGTTTGAGCGATCGGAACCCACCCCTTCGCCAAATGTCCGCGCGAGACCGGCAAAAGGCAGAGAGGGCAGGACACGGAGACGGTCAGAGACCAGTATTTTGCCATGCTGCTTGGGTGTCTTGGCAATTCCTACAAAGTGGCATGGCAAACTCTGCGCTTGGCGCTCGCTCACATGCCCACAGGGGAAGCAGTTACTGCCTTCCACATGGCTAGATTTGATTTGGCATTTTCTAAATTAGATACTGCTCCCCTCCAGGACGGAAACAAGCTTCCGTTTGATTCCAACACGTTTAACGATGAGGAGGCACACCAAGATTGATCGGTTCTCCTGCAAAAGCCTTTCAAACAAACGTGTTTCTGACAGTTTTTTAGGCTGCCGGCCATCACAGGCCATGACTGTGTTGTCATTTTCTTCTGCTCTCTGAAATATCCGTATGGATTTTTCTTTGTGTTTGAGATAGGTGGGGAAGGTGCTGCTGAAGATGTCCTTTGCAGCCAAATTTGTTGTCCCAGATTTGTAAAACAAATGTCCCTACCCAGCTGTTGTATCCTCGAGTAAGGTACTCTCCTGAATTGGTCCTGCGAATATCCAACTGTATAAGTAGGCAGAAATTATAAACTGTGTTGAGTCACTTTGGATAAAAGAGCCTTCCGAGCAGCTAAGTTGTAAATTGTCAAGTACTGGCGGCGTCCTTTTGTGTCAGACAGAAGCCGTAGGTTTATCAAAGGACGGGGGGTTTAACTGACCGCTGAATGACCGCTGACTCCGTTCTCTGGTGCCTGCTTCCAGTAATCGTACAAGAACCAACACTGGCTGGAGAAGAACTGATTTCAAAGCAGGGTTGTCCAGAGATGCTGCCTGGGGACCCCCTGTGGGATAGTTCAGACAGAGGACCTCAGGGATTAGACCGCTGCCTGGAGACCACCTTGTGGGATAGTTCAGACGGAGGACCTCAGGGAGTGGACCGCTGCCTGGAGACCACCTTGTGGGATAGTTCAGACGGAGGACCTCAGGGAGTGGACACGGGAAGGCAGCTGTGTTATCTGTGCCTTCACGGGTGCCATGTGGTGTTTATATGTGGTATACCCAGTACATGAGCAGTGTGTTCTCTGAACCCGTTAACCTGCTTCAAAATGGGGACCAACATAGAACTTTCAAATCATCGCCACAATTTCAGGACAAAACCCAAAAACTATAATAATACTATAAAAAGAATAATTTGCAGTTGCAGCTGGTGTCATGGGAGATTTTTTGGTTGTATGAGTATCACCTGAGAAACTCACCCTTGTAAAACGCTTATCCGCTTGCAGGTGCTGATAAAGTGCCTCTGTGTTACTTTAATGGGAACTTTTTATGTACCAAATCATGTTTTAAACTGAGCCCTGTAGACCCACATTCATAACCAGGTTTTAAATGTGTCATCTGGGTCTCGGTTTGATTGGGTCACATGTTTGAATTTCCCTGCTGAAGTGAGCTGTCCATAGATAGACCTCGCATTTCTCACCCATACAAAACTGTAGACCTCGCTTTTCTCACCTACACAAAACTGTAGACCTCGCTTTTCTCACCCATACAAAACTGTAGACCTCGCTTTTCTCACCTACACAAAACTGTAGACCTCGCTTTTCTCACCTACACAAAACTGTAGACCTCGCTTTTCTCACCTACACAAAACTGAAAACTGATTAAATGATTCAAGTTCTCATGCAAATAGGATTAGTTCCCTGCCTGGCAACTTTGAGAATGGAAAGATCAATGCAATAAGATCTTCAACACCTTAGCCACTCGTTACATTTCTTCAGACAGTTTGAGGGAAAAAAAACAAGTACAATATTTACCATGACAATAACTAAAAAAACTGATCTGATACTTTTTTAAGGGTTTTGAAAATCCTATTATTTTTAATAATTATTACTTACATGTGCATTGAAATTGAAATTTTCGACTGTAATCCAAAGGGCCCAATCTAGTGTGCTGTGAGCGGTATAATGAAACCTGTCACTTTAAGGAGTAATTTCTCCCCCATTGGCACAGATCAGTAGGCAAGACCCAGCTAATCACAATTTCCCTTGAGTGAGCACATTACCGTGTCTCATTGTGAACTGTGGGAGCTGGCATTTTAGCATCAGTGCTCTTCGTTTTCGTTTTCCATTATTCTTCGTTTGGAATCGACGATGGTCCACTCTGGCTGGACAGAAACAAATCATTATGAAATTTGGTCTGCGGGGAGAGCGGGGCAGTCGAGGTGAGCAGGCGTCGAGGAGGCGCTCGTGTAACAACCCCACCGCTGTGTCCGTTCACCGCCGCTGGGCCGGGAGGCGCACGTCTCCTGGCGACCCAAGTCGTGCTTGTGTCATAAGTGTCTGTCTTTGGCTTTGGCTTGTTATTAGCACTTCGCTAATGTAGTTAATTTTTTTTCCCTTTTCAATTCCAAACAGGAAGTTGTAGCACACGGTGCTGTGTCTGTTTCCCGTTTAGCTAAACCGAGTGCGTCAGCCTTTGTTTTCCTCCGCGTTTACAGGCGGTGTAGCACCTATGCACTTTGGTGTGAGGAAATGATTTACATTGCAGGGACATTTGGTGGTGCGGGAATTTCCTATGAGTCAGCAAGAGGTCTGTCCCAACAATCGACAGTCAAGCCAACTGTCTCACAACATGCAATGACAGAAAAGCGGGAAACAATGTTGCCTCATGTCGATCCAGCAGGACCTGAAACAAGACATGGCCACCGTTGTGTAGCATGTGCCCGCATGGTGGAACATGCGCTTGGGTTAAAGAACTGACCAGTGCTGATCTTTCCTGTTACAGCTCACTGACGGGCCAAGCATTCTGGCTCTGAGATTTCCACATACTGCTTTAGGAGGCTGTGTTAATCAGCTATTTTCTTAGGTCCTGTTATAAATAAAAATAGCCTGCCCCAATGTATTGAGGTTTATTTTTTTATTTATATATGCATATAAATATAAAAAAAAGTATATGAGCATATGTGCTGTTATACTGAATAGTTGTCAGGAGAGCATAATGATCTGTGGGAATCCCGATTTTCACCCAGACCGCTCACGGCAAAGCCACACATTGGCAGCTGTTATTTGTGTGCTGTAAACTGTATGGAGCAATCCAGCACTTTCGATTCGTTGACTAATTACAGCTTCCTGTTCTGAAGGGACCCAATGAAAATGCAACGTCGGCGTGAACATCCTGCTGTTTGCCAAACACTACCATGTGTACAAGAATGTTCACTTGGAACCTATTGGTAAAATGTATAGCTCATGTATATGTGTGAGGAGTGCATCTGTGTATGCGTGTGTGCGTTTGCGTATGTGTTCAAAGGTTATATGATCCATACAATAATACAGACAAAGAAAACTGACAGAAAATGATCAGTCTGAGAAAATACGGCAATCTGTCCGGTAATCCCTCAAACAGACTTCAGTATGTTCAGTTTATCCTCACAGGAGCAGTGCTAATATGCATGTCTCCCACAAATATGTTCAGTTTATCCTCACATGAGCAGTGCTAATACGCACATCCTGACCTCGCTCATCACACATTTAATATAAGTGTCTTTTGCGCCTGGACCACCCTTTGTCCCATCATTTATCAGAGCGCAAGAAGATCGTTCGAAAGCATGTGCTGTTTTAGATCCGCCAACAAATATATAGGTTTCAGGTCAGAGCCCACTTAGAGGATCGTGTTGGCATGCCCTCAACATCTTAGCCGGTCTTTAGGCCATGCTTTCAGACAGGTTAAGAAATGATTGCAAAGAAAGGACAGCGAGGATGATCGATAAGTGGGCGGAAACGGACTCCATGTGACCCCAGACTGAATGAAGCGCTGATCCCTGGCGCGGAGAGGCACCTGTGCTTACCGCTGAGCCACTGAGCCACAGATTACACTCCTCGGTCCGGTCACCAAAAGCACATGCCAAGCAGCAATCGCATGGTTTTTCTTTTGTTAATTACATTGCGTCGACGTACCATCTGACATAAATCTTTGTAGGGAGAATAATGGCGTAGCTGCTGATATTAAAATACAAGGCAATCAGGTAAAAAAAAAACTGTCATTGTGAGATATAGGGAATCTGACGCGCATTAAGTCATTCCCCGACACCTGCCACCAGTGAGAAATCAACATTTTAATTTATGAAGCAACTGCTCGGTAGGTAGACTGCGAAAATTGGGTAACTGATTGACCTTGGTCAAGGAGAACTTCTCTCCGTGACTGCGCAGACCAAAGTTTTCACACCACAACAACCCGCGCATTTCCCGTTGCCGGTACCTCAAGTTCTGTCCTTGACACATACGTTCCTTTGCTGACAATTCTCCTTTGGTTCTGAAGTGACCCACGCTGCTCAAGGCTGGGGGGTGGCGGGGGTGGGGACATAAGCACAGGAACAGAAGCAGAAATGAGGCACACGTGTCTTTTTGACGGTCGGTGAATGTTATCCTGGCATGGTGTGATAGATGTGGACACACAGTGAATTCAGGGATGAGAAGAGTGTACAGTCTTTGGATTTGGTTCCGTCACGGAGGTCCGATGTCTGATATTGATCACGGCGGATCTGAGAGGCTCGCCGATAGCTTATTTTCCCTGGTCCCCCGCTGGATTCAAATGCCTCCTTAATGCTTGTAGGAGGATGGCTTTCATTTCGTCATGCTTCAGAGATGTGACCGTGTGAATTTATACCCTCACCAGCATGTCTGAACTTTACTTCAGATGGACAAAATAAATGCAGACTCACTGTTCAGGGACTTAAGGGCCTGAACGTTGATGACCCTCTCTATATGGACGCTTTTCTTTCACTGGAGAATGGCATTTGGAATTTTAGGGTAAAACAAGTAATGTTTATGAGCCAATTGGTGAACTGATGTGATTTTAATTAACTAACTCTGCAATAAAGAAGAAGAGAAAAAAAACTGAGGGAGACACCTAAGAATTTGTGGATTATTAATTATTTGAGAAAATAAAATAAAAAGTCGGAATGTAAAAAGTGCACAGCACAACAGAAGCCAAAACCAGGAAAGCATGCTTTAATGTGACCTTTCATCTTTAATAGCAAGGACAATAACGTTATAATAGCATTGCTGATTAAACCATAGTTCAGCAAGAACATTAAAGAAATCAAAAGACTAGTTTGCTCCTGGAAAATAAGAGTGCATTGCATTGCAATTTGACTATAACCTCTGTTGATTACATTTTCCATAAAATGTCACTGTAACATCTGACGTTTGTAGCACAAACTTTAGTTAATTAAAATGCCAATCAGCCTTTGTTCTTTCACTCAGATTTTCAATAATACTTGCATCGATGTTATGTCAACACACCTGCATGCAAGAGGCGGTGAATTTCCAGACTTCACTTCACTGAGGTTTACAGATAGGAGATTGATTTTAATTGGCTGTGCAACGGCCTTATCACTCAGTCTTCTCTGGGCATGTTTATCTGGCCCGTCATGACCCCAGGTGTGAGGTAACCTCCCTGGTAGGGAGTGTACTGGGGGATCAGTCCCTGCCTGGACCTCTCCTGGTCTCGCTGCAGGTCTGACTCTGGCCCTGGGAAGAATCGATGGGCCATCTGTGTTATAAACCGGGCTCCCTGGGGGAACTGCCTGTGTCCGTCAGCAGTGAAGTAAACACCCGGGCACCGGGCGTTGCGCACCAGGGTCCAGCATGGGGCCTTTAGTCTCAGAACAGCTGGGGGGATTAGTCATCGACAATCAAAACTATTCTGGTATAGGCCCGTCAAATCTTATGTGGCCTTATGGTGATGTAAAACACAAATGATGAGGCAGAAAGATGGTTGTCAGAAGATAATCTAGAGAAAATATACTATATGCAGGCGTAGAAGAAAATTTGATTTGATTTTATTCCTGTGTAATCAGAACCCCCTTTCCCTTACTGATGAGCAAAATTGAATTATTCACCTTGAGATAATTTAGCAGGGAAATCAGAAATCCAGATTTAAATGACGGAAACCTTTTTAAAACCAACCAAAGCTCCAAAAATTACCTTGTTGTGAATTACTGTCAGTACAAATTCACTGCACTGCAAATTCAGTATTTATTCAGTTCATTCAGGTAATCGCATCTATTTTAAGCTCATGCATGGGAAGTTAAAAATTTTAAATTTTGAATATTTCACTATTTATTTTTAATTTGTCAATACGGTGGGTGATGCAAGATGAATGACCTTTTAATTAATAAAAAAAAAATCATCTAAAGGCATCGGTTTTATATTATATTTCTATGCAAAATTTAAATGTAGACGTTTTTAGGGTGTAGCCATTTTAGACATACTTGAGTTTTAGAAGCCGTATTGCGAATGTAGTCGACACGTCCTTTGTGTGGATGAGATTTAAACCTCTACCTCTCTGGTCGTTTGTGAGATGTGATTCAGATTTCACTACCTTGCCAAGGCCAGCTTAGTTTGTTTGGGGTTTTAGTTTAACCCAGTGCTGCGGCCCACCAACAGAGGGCGTGCTCACAACTTTCCCCAGCACTCACAGCGGTTTCCTCACCTCTGCCAGGCACGCCTCTGGTGCAGGTCTAACAGGACCATGCGGGCCCTAGCAGCGATCCTGCTCTCAGGCTGACGGAGAAAAGGGGCAGCGTCTGCCGCTGTGGTGGAGAACTGAAGAGAGGGAGACGGAGGATGATCGTGCCTGCGTTTTTCTCTTGTCCTCACTCGAAGAAGTTCTCTTTTCCCCTGATTATTCCCCACTAGTTAATTAAACGGAGTGTGCAGATGACGGTGGCTGAGAATACTCCAGGTGATTTGCTTGTTCCTTGAGCTACTCAACACTTGAATTCAGCTGAATGGATCCAGGTTCTACCCAGAGAGATTCTCCTCTCATAGGGTTGAGAATGCTGCAAGGTAGAACGTGCCTAATTTAAGAACTGAACAAAATCAGACAGAAGTGTCTATGGGGGTGTTACTTTTTCCACAGTGGAGTGTCAAAATTATCTTAACTGGGTTCATCCAAATGAAAATAATATTTGTGTAAGGATCTTCTTAAAAATTCCTCTTGATGATTAATGATTTTGTTCAGTTATTTCATTAAAATTCAATCTGTAACAGCGTGGAACGGGAATGGTGGTTGTTACAGCTCAAAGGACACGCTGGATCCTAACCTGCTACAGTATTAGTCTCTTGGCTTAGTTACACGCTGATAACGGCTGTAACTTTTCTCTTAAAACGAATGAGCGTCGCAAATGTCCCCCAGAATATCGCCATGCTTGACTCGAGCAGGTGAAATCTCTTCCACGGGTCCCCAAAGAGGGTTGCTGTGGCGAGAAGACGGTCCTTCACGTCCCGGTATCCTAAGCATGCAGTAATCGCACTGTGACCCTGCAGAAAAAGGCACAAAAGCAACTCTGCAGTCTCTACCTTACATAAGAGTGCAGTATTTCATGAGAAACAACACACGCCATTTGGAGCCGGCATGCAGCTTCGTGAAGCCAACTTTAGACCAATGTCTGCTGGGTCAGTGTACCGGAAAAGAACTGTAGTAGCAAGCTTAATTCAAGGAAAGGAAAGCGTAAAAAACTAAAATAAACAAGCAGCCGTGAAAGTCAGTTGAATGATCGAATGTGTCCGTAAAATGAGTGATTAGTGTCGAGATGATACTCCTGCCACTGAACACAATGAAATGAATCACAGATGGCAGATGCAGCCCTAGGGGAAAACGGTGACAAAGCGAGAATTGGCTAAAGTAGGAACGGCTAGTTTAAATCCCGTTTTAATGACAGGTGACGGTTACTGCACGGGCAAGGTTAGTTAACCAATAGTTATGAGAGATTAAGTTTTGATGCTAATTCCAGGCGCTTTTCCTCATCGACCGCTGCTGCTTGTGTAATATTAAAGCTGACGGCTCGCGCGCGGTGACACGAGACCTGCTCGCTGGAACACAGCCGAGGGTAACCGGTGTCTGGGAGGGACTAGACCCAGAAGCCATCGCTTGCAGCCGGACTCAAAGCTGTACCGGATTCAGGCAAGGTGTTTTACCTCCGTTACCTGTGAAGGTGTTTTATCTCCGTTACCTGTGAAGGTGAAGGTGTTTTACCTCCCTTACCTGTGAAGGTGTTTTACCTCCGTTACCTGTGAAGGTGTTTTACCTCCGTTACCTGTGAAGGTGTTTTATCTCCGTTACCTGTGAAGGTGTTTTACCTCCGTTACCTGTGAAGGTGTTTTATCTCCGTTACCTGTGAAGGGAATGGAAGAGGAAGGGAGGAACACCTGGTATTGGATGTTACTGCAGAGTACATTAATGCACCCATACGCTAGGAGCTCACGCCACATTCATGACAGTAGGCCGAGTTTAAAAACGCAAACACAAAAGACTACAACCCCTGACTGAAATTACTTACACGTGTAATATTATTCTGAGGGTGTTTTTATTTCTCTTTCCCATGCTTTGTATTGTGAATTTTTCGACGTTTACTTTGAATACCGTGAGACAAATTATTCAAGGTACTGTATATTCTTTGGAAACTGCTCCTAGATCCCTTGATGTGTACGTCCACCCTTCCACAGTCCTTTCAGTGTTTTTCAGATTTATGTATTTATATATATATATATATATATATAAATAAATGTATTTGGACACTAAACAAAACAGCCACATTTAATTTGCCTCAATGGCTTTATAGTGTCTGTCACCTTATTCTCAGAGACGCCATCGTTTAAAAGGGACTGGAGAAGCCCATCAGAAATGCTCATTGAGGATGTGATTTTCCACCAGAAGAGAGAGCTTCTCTTCAGTGAAACTCACACTTCCTCTTTTCATCGTTCCTCTGGGACCTGGGTGTTCACATCTTCAAAGCCCATAAATTGTCCTTAAAATCAGGGCTTTGGCTAGTGGGGAGCTGTGGAGTTGATATCGGAATAAAGGAAACAACCCTTTTGTAACAGCTACTCTAAAAGTTTGACATTTAGCTTTTCACCTAAAGCAGGAGTTCCTACTGGTTAAATCAGTTTGGTGCGTTGCGGTACGCTGCTTTGCGGTACGCTGCGTTGCGGTACGCTGCTTTGCGGTACGCTGCTTTGCGGTACGCTGCTTTGCGGTACGCTTGTAGCACGCCGCCGTGCTTGGTTCAGGAATAACCGAGAAAACACACTTCCGGGTTCTCCGGCTTCTTGCCGGCTT
>JAOYSI010004165.1:0-14525 GCA_025775065.1 Hiodon alosoides
TGTGTGTCTGTAACAAGGCCAAACATTCAAGGGTATGTAAACTTTTGATCAGGGCCATTTGAGTGATTTCTGTTATCCTTATGATTTTAAAAAGAGACAAACAACTATGTGATAATAAATGGCTTCATATGATCACTATCCTTAAATAAAAATGTTTTTGCATGATCAGTCATATTTCCAAAATCAATGCCAAAATTTCACAATTTCTGCCAGGGTGTGCAAACTTTTGAGCATAACTGTAAGTATTTAATTTTGGATCGTAGGTCTTCCTTAATCATGACTTCCTTCACATTCTTATACAAACAGGGTTTTATGCAAGATCTTGACAAATGAAGCTGGCTCTGTATTTATGATAGTATATCCCTGTACCCTGCCAGACGAGCACAGGCTGGAGGGTCCAAACATTCCTTTGCCACTTCCGCACAGTTGCTGTGTATTTGAATGTATCTATGTGTTTAATGTGTTTAATGTCCTCATCATGTCAGAAACTTTGCAATTGGAGACCTTTCATCATATTAGTGTGATTCCTTCAGGGCTTATGTAGCATGCAGGGGCATGTCCGGTCCAAGAGATTGAGACACTGGGGGAGGGTGTATGTAACTTAACCAGGGAATAACTCAAATAAACTGCCCAGATTGGGGAAAACTAAAATAAAGCAGTTCTTCACTCACTTAACTCTAAACAATATACCCTACATGATAAACAATAAACAGATTTTCCCTTTTTTATGCAGCCAATCACAACAAACAGCCAAGAAAACCCAACACTAACACTTTTCATCCAACTCTTCTTCCTCTATGCCGCTTCAGGTTTTTAAAAGCCCTTTTAATTGTTGGCACTTTTCAGGGGCAAGTCCCTCTCCACAGCTTGGCTGTTCATCAACCCCTTTTGGGGATTTTCCCATTGGGGGATGCCACTGCTTTGTCTTCAAAATTACCAGTGTTTTGTATCTACCACTAGTGTCAATCCTTTTGGACTTTCTCCGGTTACCCCTCAAACAAACTAATATCTGATAATTCTGTAACAGAGACTAAACCTTTTATTCCCCTGTCTTCATTAAATCTGAATGAAGACCGATTCTTTTGAATGACCACCACAGCAAGTGGCCAATTCAAATGACTATTCCAGCTCATTTGCTGCAGTAATGGCACAGAATCACCTAACAGCAGCCCTCTGGAATAGTTCCCATTCGACAACCAAATATCTAAGAGGAACAAGAAGCACTGTTATAATAAAGCAGAAAAACCAGGATACGAGGAAATTATATTAATATTAACAGCTGATGATGCTCACAGCAAACATTAATGAATCATAAAAATAATAAATCTCCACAAAGATGTAAGTGAGGTGCGTTACTCATGCGTGCGAGGAAATGGCCAATCAAAAGTCACAGAAGCCGTGTGCCAGAGTGACGCTGTATTGAGCTGGACACGGCGCACCGATGGGCGATGGTTCGGGTGAGTGAAGAAAATCCTCAGGCTTGTTAGAGCGGCCTCACAGAAATCTCACAACTGTCAAAAGCTCCGTTTTACTCACACTCCCCTCCTCAACTGCCTGTAAAGAATGACTCAATATAATCAGCCTTAACAGCCACATATAATCAGCCTTACAAGCCATTTCCAAGAGAGCTAAGTTGCATTAATTATTTAAAAATATATTTATACTTTATATGTATAAAAAAAAAATCAACGAAGACTTTATTAAAATACCCCAAAGCTACCAAGTTTACTCATTTACCACTGTTCATGCTTCGCTTGACAGAGCTGTGTTTCAGCCCGTACAGTCCACTCTGCAGACTCCTACATTCAGGTAGCTCTCAAACCAATTAAATTATCTTGGCATAGTTTTCTACAAACCTACAAAATCAAGAATTAGAATGCACATTCATGGAAACACACTATTTTCAACTAACAGAGGATTATCTTTTAAAATGCATTGAGAAGTAATCTTCCAAACTCCTTCTGTTACTGAAAGTGTAATGTGTATTGCAGGGGGAACATCTTGTTACATATATCCTTTATAATATGGATATTTTTGGTTTTAGTTGTTTTAAACTTTACCACATTGTTAGCCTTGCAGCTTTTCTAACTTCCATATGGAATTAACAATGGAACCTGCCAGTTATGTTTTTATTTCGTTTTAATTCTATTTCAATTTTCTTTTTCTATGTGAAGCACACTGCTGTTGCTATTGCTATTTTTATATTTTTCTTTTTTCTTTGTACTACACACGTTTTATTTGTTTATATTATATTTTTCTTTTTCTTTGTAAAGCACTTTTGAATTGCTTTTATATATGAATTTAATATATATAATAATTATAATAAATTTGCTTGCTTATGCAATCACCATATATGTAACAGGGAAAAAAGACATCCTTTAAATATGGGGTATATGATGTAAACTACGAAGCCTTTTCAGAATCACACAAAACAATACAGGATTAAGTAGTCAGTAATGTAATGAATCAGTAGAATGAGTAGTGTAATGAATCAGTAGAATCAGTCAAGTTGGTCGAGCATACAAAATTTTCCAAAAGCATTGAGAGGAACATTTCCAGCCCCCACTTGTTGAATAGTTTTCTCTGGAAAAAATAAGTATTATAATATTGAAGCTAAATATTATCCAAATTCTGTCTCCTACACTTAAAATCTCAACTCATTTAAGCCATCAGAATGAACTGAATAAATATGAAATGAAATTCTACATTTTATGCAGTGAACAAGCTTTGAAAAATAAACTTTTAAAAAGAAAACCAGTGTTTCATGACAAAAACAGATGTTATTGTCACTGTGGCGTTAAGCAGGTCAGTTGCATCTAGTAAATAAAAACTTTCTTATGTATGTACATTGTGAATAGGCTCTAGTCGCATAATAATGACTACAGCAAACAACAAAACCAACGATTCTGCAAAACACAAGATCCATTTCCAGTATTCACTCAGATAAAACCTCCAGGGCCAACAAATCAATAACCTTTCATTACAACCAGTGTCACTAATAATTTGTTAAATAATATTTATTTATAGAGATTATAGCAACTGGGAAATACATAGCATACACATAAACTTTCAAATGCCGTTAATAGGGTTGTTGCTACAAACAACATACAAAGATGCAAATCATTCATAATATTTGTAGCCTTTTTTTTGAGCAAGAGAGCCTCTTTTAGCAGTGTCCACGTCACTGCTAATGTGTGGTGACTATGCAGCTCTCTGTGGCTACAGCAGGGATCATAAACCGTGATCATAGTCAATCATTTGGCCATAGTATTATGTCCAAAACGTACCTCGGGAGTTAAGGCCAAAATGCGACTAGGAACAACTGCATAACAAAGATGCAATTTCAGAGAGAAAATTTTATGCTTGACTTTGAGTCTTAGTGTCAAGTATTTAGTTTACATACCGGAGGCGAATCATCTATATATATATATATATATATTCATATATTCTTGTATGGAAGTCGTAAATGTTTTATTTTATTTTTATTTTATTACTCACTTATACTATTAATCTTGATATTAGGTGGAGCTTTTTGCAACTAATAACCTGTTCATTAGAGGCAAATTAAATTTGTGAAAACTTGTGTCGACTATCAGTAGTCTGTTTTTCTATTTGTACTTTAAATTTCATTAGAATTAATTCCATCCTTTTTTGAGAAGAAAATTTATTGCCAAACTATTGATTAAGGAAACAAATTCTAGATGTTTTTAATTTGGATGATTTCCCAGTCACCTGATTTATTTATCACCTTCAGTCTTTTTTGAACTTCTGATGAAAAATGAATATGTTTCATATCCATAAATCGGATCACAGCTTTGTGTTCAAAATACCTCCTCTACACATCTTTTCAGAAGTGCCTAATGGGCTTCTCCACGGATTCTAAATTGACTGAGAAGATTTCTCGATTAACAAATAAGCCTGCCTGCTGCAAGGAGTTTGGTTTTGGTTTGGTCAGTTTTAATGTGCACCAGCTCCTGTCTACTTCACTGCTTATGAAAAAAAAACATTATTTGAAGTGGACCGAGGCATTGTCACAGACCTGAGACACCTTCACATTAACTGCTTTGTGTCAAGTAATAGACAATGTCTCACTGTAGTATGACAAAAGCTGGTCTTCCATGATTAACCACAGATATGACTTTTTTGTTGAATGAAATCCAGCCCTTTCCATTTAATTCATCTGATGGACAGACCATGTCATGTATGACTAGGTCATGTATGACTAGATTGCTTATCACCTAATAATTAATATATATGATTTAGCCCAATCTCTACCATCCTGTACTTCACCCCCTTTTTTGAGAGACAGTGAAAATAAACACATTTCCTTCACAGTCAAGTATCTACATTTGTTCTGTCACCAGATCAACATGAAGGTATGGATTTTTACATTAGAACGCTCATTATATTTTTCAAATTTGAGGGAGAAAAAAAGAAGTATTTAGACATAGAATTGTATAGTCACTCTTTACACAGTGAAGGCTAATTAACACAACACACTGGAATTGAACTACAAACAAAATAGTACACATTTACATCCCATAAACCCCCCATGATCATGTGTAATAGTTCAGAAAAACAACCCAGAGCTAGGATAATTCTTAATTTCACTGTTGTTTCTTGGTAACAAATCTCGCTTTAGGCTTGCCAAATCATGGCAGAAGCCAGAACTGCATGTCCTTCATAATCTCACATGTGTCAGTCTATGGATATTTTTTGTTGGGCCATTGACCATCTTAGAAACAATTTTTGAATACAAAAAAAGATGTCTGCATTTAAAAAGATCAAGTTTATTTTTCTTGTGTTTTCCCTGTGTTAATAAAATCACAATTCAGAGGAACCAGTTCCTATGAGCAGTTTACAAACTCGGCAAACTAAAAACTCTACCAACCCCTTTGACCACTTGAAGACATGGCCATCTGCACTATATTAACTCCTCAGTTCCCTTGGACAACTTTGGCTCTGTACCCAGTCTAAGTGTGCTTGCTTTGTGCTCTGACTTCATTTCCAACTAAGCAAAGTCAGAGCTGGGTTTGTCAGCACTTTTGGCATCCACACAGGTTTTGGTGTGAACCATGTCGATTTCTTCCAGTGCCATGGCCAGTGAGCCCAGATCACTGTTGTTTTGCTGCAAGGCTTCCCACAGGTTCAGTATCACCGCGGAAGGGCTTCTCTCCTTGGCAAAATATGCCAGGTTCCTGTTAAGCAATAATGAATGAAAAAGAAGTTAAATTGACGAAGGTTGTTTGGTATGTAATGTAACAGAGCAAAGGCATGTGTGTTCTGAAAGTGCATGTTTCTAAATCAGTTTCTTCTCCTTAGTAAATATTTCCAATGTCAGTGCACTGGAGGTGGTATATATAATGACTATAGTTGGAGGAAAAGGAGATCACTTGGTTTATATGAATATAAGGCAATGCTAACATTTTCTCAAAAACTGTCCCTGCTTTTATACAGTAGGAGGCAGTATTTCGTAGCAATAAAAGTGTAAAAACACTCAATAAATATGTTGTCTCCCTTTTATTTATTTTTTGGAAGCACCCTGAGGGGAAACGATCTAAAATCTGATTACAAAGGATAAGGCCTTCTCATTATGTGCAGGTATAAGTGAATTCAAACTAGCCACAGATACCTCAAAGCACTTCGGCAGGCAATGAAAATGACACAATGCAGATGGGATTTAGCATCATACCACACATATGAGCATATTACAAGGAGCACTCCAATACCTCTTCCGGGAAAATCATGCAGCACCAGTACAAAGACAAACAGCTCACGCCAAGATTCAATTGTCTAAATTCCTGGAACATCCCTTAATTTTTCTTAATCTCTAAAAGGTGAATAATGAGTAACTTTTCTGCAAAATTACAAAATCCCATCAAGGCTCATATCAGTTTAAACTAATTTGAGCATCTTAATATCTAGAAGCCAGACTGAAAAAAACTTTTCCACATCCCAACTCCGTCTGTTCAAACAGATCGTTAATTACATCTGCACAATATTGCTGAGGGGTAGAGTCAACCAAGAATATATAACTGGGGTATATATAACTAAGGGTATCCAGGCACAATATCACCCCCGACAACATCAGACACTGAAACTCCCAGTCCCATTGGTCTGAAGATCTATTACTCCAATTAGAGACGGGGGCACTTAATTAAACCAAAGGGAGACGCTAGAAAACCACAATATTTCCCGGGCCTGACCCCCAAAAGCATGCCAGTGGTAACAGTGGTAAGTAAAAAAAACTAAACAATTTTAGATTTCCAAACACACTTTTTCCAAAAGCAGACCAAAGAGTTCTGCAACAGATGGTTCTGCCTCCATAGGGCCCTGATCTCAACATCATCGAGGTTGTCTGGGATTACCTGGACAGACAGTAGCAAGTGAAACAAAGTCTGCAGAAGAACTGTGGAAAGTTCCCCAAGATGCTCTCCAAGATCTACCTGCCAATTGTCTTATACAACTGCAGTTTACAGTTTACCTAAGATAATTGAAGCAGTATTTAAGGCAAAGGATGGTCACACCAAATATTGAATTTATTTTTTGGTTATTTTCATGTTTAAAAAAAAAAAAGTTTTTACTGTTTACTGCCCTTTATAGTTTTTACTTTATATTTAGAAACTTTTAATTTTATCATTTTTGAAAGCAACTTCACTTAACAGAATTTTTTTACACGTGCCTAAGACTTTTACACAGTAATGTCTGTCTATGGCAGCATACAAAGAGGGTGAGTGCCGGAAACGACACATGGCCATGAAGGCGGTCCGAACCCATCCCGCCCCACCAAAGGCAGAACCCAGCCAACTGGGGGGGAACCACCAATAATGGTGCAACAACAATTCTCTACCATTCTTTATTTTACCGTTAATATTACAGAACTATTTTTGATTCAAAATTTATTATATCAAATTAAACCCGAAAATAAACAGAAATGGCACTCACAAAATTAACACCCTAGACTTAATATTTGGTAATATTTGCCTGTGGTCAATATGACTGCAATTAAGTGCTTCCCATAGTTGTCGAAGAGCTTCCTGTAAGTCTGTACTGACAGTTTGGCCTACTCTTGTGCAAACTGCTCCAGTTTGCCCAGATTTAAAAGGCGCCTTCTCTCAATTGCTGTTTTTAGATCTCTCCACAAGTTTTCAATGGGATTAAGATCTGGACACATTTCTGGCCACTTCCGAACAATCTTGCGTTTTGTCTTGAACTATTCCTGGGTGCTTTTTGAAGTGTGGGTCATTGTCCTGCTGGAAGACTCATGACTTTCGGGTCCGACACTGGGTCCGAGATTGCACTCCAAAATGCCTTGGTAGTCTCCTGATTTCATTATGTCATGTACACATTCAAGTCACCCAGTGCCAGAGGCACCAAAGCAACCCCAAAACATCATTATTTGAGGATTTAATTTGTTTTTATAAACATAGAGATGGTGTGCTATACCAAAAACCTCTAATTTGGTCTCATCTGTCAACAGGACATTCTCCCTCTCTTTCAGCAGTGGGGTCCACCTGGGTCTCCTACCATATAATCCCTTTTCATTGAGTTGCCAATGGATGGTGTCTGAAGGTCAGCTTGAATCTGAGAAGCAGTTGATCGAGGTGATTTCTCCACCATTTAAAAAATCCTACGCTGCAATCTCCCATTAAGTTTTTGCTTGAGGCCACATCTAGGGAGCTTGGCTACAGTGGCATGGGCCTTAAACCCCTTGATAACATGACATGCGTGGGAAACAGGATCATCAAAGTCTCTGGAGATGAACTTGTAGCCTTGAGATTTTCCATGCTTGGCGGCAATCTAGTGTCTGACCTCCTCTCCATGCTCATTGAGACACACTGAGACACAAAACAGGAGAGTGAGTCCTTTTCCCAATTCAAACTGGTTGAATGAGTGATTTTTATATTTTAGGCACCTGCAACTTACCACAGGTGAGTTCAAGGAATGAGAATCACCTGCTTGAAATCTAATTATTCTTCTTCCGGAAGGTACTAATAATATTGTCCAAGCCATTTTAGATTTCTGAGTGGAATAAATTAAAATTTTGTAAATTATTCAGATTTTTTGTTCAACTGCAAACCAAAAACATACATACGTGGATACCAAAACATTTCTTAATTCGAACAGTTTTCTGGAAGAAATTGTGCATTATTAGAAAAGAAAAAAAAACTGCAACTTCCAATATTTTTTGGCCACGACTGTAAGTACATTTGATGGCAGCCTAGGGAGATCATTAAAATTCAGGACAAAGCAGCTATGAGATGTGACATACTACTCATATGTGGTTGACCTTCAAAAAATATATTTTTTTATGAATCCTGAAACACTACTAGGTAAAATGTAAATGTAAAATGGGCTGTGTATAAAGTACAAACAAATATTCTGCTATTAGAAGAAAAACTGGCATACACATAGCAAAGTGTATGTCATTCCGTGAACAGTTATATATCCAAAATAAATGGTAACAATCTAATAATCTTTTATTTCCATTTTAGCCCGTGGGCACATATCCATACTTCCCATGTTGCTTTATAAATTTGACATGTACACAAAAGATAATAGTGTTGGATGCTGGGAGGCTCCCTGTTGTTTTTACACTTGTCACCTGCATAATGATGGGTAAGTTACTTTAAATTAATATTTTGTAGAAAATGGCTATAAAGTAACTGTCTATAGATCGATAGGTTATCATTTTAAATAAATATGCTGATCACAATCGTTAAGATGTGTTTTTATATTTACTAGGGTAGCGTTTTTGGCTTCTGTTATAGGTAGCTGGCTGTCAGCAAGAAACTTAGAAAGTGATCGTCAAGAAGAAAGATAATGTTTGCTTACGTCATTTTAATTGAGTAGTTTGGAAACAGGGAAATAAAAGTTTTGCCTTCAACACTTAACACTTGTCTCTGTAGCAAACGAACCACCAGAGGTAAGCAGGACCTGGCACAAAAATGAACAGATTGACATTAAAATGCACCAATTCTGGCATTTATGTGGTGACGAGACAACTCAAATATATGCAGTGAAAGGAAGGAAATAAAAAACCATAAGGCGTTATGTTTATTGATGAGAGTGGTTTAACATATCCCTGTAGTCTGGAATCTAATGAGTAATGACTAATGGTCAATAGCAAGATACAGGGTCTCACCTCTCAATTTGAAGTTTCTGTGCTAAGAGGCGCCAGTCCTTGCCCTTGGCATTGGCAGTGTCAAAGGTAGTGCAGATCTTCTGGCGAATGGAGAAAAGGATTTTGAAGGCTTGAGGTGATCATACAGTCTGCCTGGGTGAGGATTGGAACCATTTCCTTTTGTTTCTGGGGAGTCAGAATGGAGCAGAGTCATTGCATAGATACCAAAGAACCTGTAGTTACACAGTTAATCAATCAAATGAACACCAATGCAAAGCATTTACAATATTCTATACATACTCTTCAACATTATCTTTCAGGATCAATAAGAATCTATATATATATAATTCATCAAGATGTCCCAAATTCCCATCCAACAGCAATAAGGTGGGAACATAGGCAGAATTCCGCCATCGTCTCACCTCTGCCACAGATGTGCAGACCTGAAGTATCTGCTGCTGTCCCATGACCTGTCGCACACAGATTATGCGCGAGAGCTGTCTCTCCATGAAGAAGGCACAGTGCAGGGGCTGTTGGTTGCTGCACCACACTTGGGAGAAAGATCATTCCTGGGGTCCAGGGAGGACAGAAACATGGCAAGGGTTTAAAAGCTGGAGAGGACAATTTGGCTCTTGTGCTGAAGAGAGCACATACATTAGCAAAAGCAAAAACTAAATAAATCGACAACAGTCAACTCTTATTACTACTTTTTATCTCCAAAATTTTACAAGTACAACCTCAAAGAGGTTAAGTAGATACATAGTTCTTGACCTCTTCCCATGATGCTCATAAATAATGTATCAAGGGAGTTTTAGCTTGTTTTGCCAATATACCTCACGTTACTTTTTTAATTTTACAGGCAATAATACATTTCTACTCAGGCAAGGAATGGTTTTGAAAGGGCAAATAATGCAGGCAAATTTAATATAGCATCTACAAATTGAAGCACCATAACACACAGTTTCACATTCTGCTAAGTTACTTGCATTTTGGTAAGACCTGGGAAAGCCTGTTCTTGAAAAATATGAAATGCCCCAAATCGCACAGCAGGACAACCAGAGAAGGATCAGGACCAATAGGGAACTGTTACTGCTAATAACGAGCTCCCTTCGTGTACCTGACAAGTAGTGAAAGGCTTGATGTTCCATAAAAACCGAGGGACGTCTGGGAGGGAAATCTGAAGGCTGAAAGTGTTCCTTTTGAAGAGCAATATTTTTGGCTCCTTGAGGAGATGTCCTCCCCTCCCCTTCTCAGTTACTGCCACCCCCAAGGAACCAAAAAGTCAGGTTCATTGGGATTACTTTCTGACAAACGGATTCTGAGAGGGTGGGAGACTACTGCAAGTGTGATGACTCCTGGCTCAGGTTGAATGTTGACAGTTACAGTGACAGGATTATGAAATGAATAGGACTTATCTATTATTGCCACCATTTTGTTTAAAGGCCCTTAGTCTTTAAAATTTTAAATATGCAACAAGCTAATGCCTGATGCCAGTAGCTCAGCACCTATATTGTGCTAATGGATTGAAGTCAGGGAAAAACAAGACAGAGTGGAAAGAATTTGTCTTGCATTATTCACCTATTTCTGTTAATCTCTTTAAAAGCAAAGAAAAAGAAAGAACCGCATTTATTGGTAAACCCTTAGCCTGTCCCAGAGTATGACATTAGGAGCCCGTATGCCATGGATTAATTAGCTTAATACACTGGAGGTAAAAGCAACAAACATAAATCAGCCTCTGTCTCTTAAATTGTATCTATATCGATTAAAGGCTTTCTGATGTGAAGCTTTCAGGTATTCATCCATCAGTAATGTTTTCTACTAGGAGCATCTCAAACACATGCGGAGAAGACAGGAAATGAACGCATTTGCAGACTGATTCAGGAGCAGGAGATCATCTGCCATTTGAAAATGAACAAAATAAACCCGAATGCCAACTAAGGATTTCCATTTACAAAACATATGTCAACTCTTTTGCTTGTATCGTAAACCTCAGTCAGGCGTTCGCGTCCACCAATGTCCTTCAGTTCAGCCTTTTTAACATTCCATCTCCCTTGATGAATAAAAACCACCAAAGACCAATCATTCTCCCGTCAGTGGTCTTGAGAGACAGTGTTATTTACAGTCACTTTGATCTTGAACAACCTCTCCCAGCTAGACTGTGGACGATTACTCATGATTATTGGTTGCATAAGAACTATAATTTGCCAAATTATTGATGAACTCATCAATCCATTTCCTATTTGAGTGTGTGTTACGGTAGATCAGGTCAGTATGACATAGAGTAACTGAGTGCCGTTGTGGTTTATCTGACCGGCAGGCAATTACATTTTTGAATTGCAACACAAAATCACAATTTATAGTGACTTGGCCAGCCTCACAAGTCTCATAACAGCTCAGCATCAACCCTGGGACCGAACGTGGAGACTCAATGTATCAAAAAGGTCAGCTGCATATAAAGACAGTAGTCATCATCTAATCCTAATTACTCTGGAAAATCTGTTACCCCGCATTTCTTAACACTACATTACATGAATCAAGGCAAAAGTAAACAGCAAACACATGAACAGTCACCATAGCCTAACTGGGATGAATAGGTATTAGTTTAAGAGACGCCACTGTTTCAATAAAGCACCTCAACTGCAGTTCTCATGTGAAGTACTGTGTTGTAAAAGTGTTGCTCTTTTGCACTGATGAGTTTTATCCAATGGAAGAATCAAGGTCACCATCTACTAATTAACATAGCTCACTGTCTGGTCTCATAACTTCTGGATCTCAGAGAACATGTATTGAACTGTGCAGATTATAGAAATCTCATTTACTTTCAATAAGTCCCAGGAAGATAAATTGGAAAGAAGTCTTTTTTTGTCAGGTTAGTTTTTTATTGTTATTATAATTTTACTACTATTATTTAGAAGGTACATTGTCTAAGGGGCTAGCCCCAGCACTCCCAAATGCAGCTAGGGTCAACCTCTTCACAGCTGCATTGGTGAGGGGCTCCCCCACCAGGGCATAGCAGCCAGGCTAGTCCAGCAGAAGGTGAATAACAGGAAGTTGTCTCAACCTCCACTGACATTACGTCCTTTAAAATACAACAACTGGGCGGTGAGAAAATTGTTATAACAGTAGTCCAAAAATATGAACTAGTTTACTGTTATCCAGCCAGTAAAAATGATATACCCTTTGAAGGGTTGCTTTTCCAGTTCATCTTATTTAATACTATATATATACGCTTTATATAAAATTGCTGGTTAAGGTTTATTGCTGCAGATAAATCTTTGTGCCTACCTTGAATGAAAGACAGACTGTAGGTGTAAATGAAAGATTAGAGGATTCTGCCAGCACTTGACTGCTGAACGTCAATGAGATGCAAAACTGGGATCCATAATTTAGAGCCCAGTGACCGCTTCAGTCCAAGTTGTAAGGCCAGTGATTCGCTTATAGTTTCCCAATGAGATTCCCATAAGTGATTTTGAATTTTGATCACCATCCTGTTTAGTATTTTGGGGAAATTATAATTTTTTGGCGATTTTGGTATGGACAGAGTTTACAACAATACACTGTCATCTATACTAGGGATGCCTATGCATGCAAAAGCAATGAAAATCAGAATACATTTTGAGATGTTCTACTGAAAGCATAATGGACATAATTCTGACACACTTGGCCACCAGTTTGCCAGCACAATGTCACAGATTTATCCTCTGTTCTTTCTGACACTCATTTGACCCTTTTCGCACACTGCTGCAACTACCTCTTTCTGCTGCTGTCATCAAACGCTGTAATTGTTTTTCTCTCTGCACCAGATTCAGCCCGCATCCTGCAGAGCCGACATTGTGCCACCCTTGCACATGTCTCCTTTTCTGCGGCTATGGATTGATTCCCCTTGCTGGTGTCCTTGGCCCTACCCTTCACCACCGCCTTCCTGCTGACTCTGGCATCAGGATAAAGCTCTCTTGGAGCATATGCAACGAGGACCGAGGGTTTTTTTTTCACTTTCTCTTCCTGAGTAGATTTTATATATATATACTCAGGGCTGACAAAAAAGAATATAAAGCAAGGGAACTGAATTGACCGGTCAATAAACCACAATCTACCACAAGTAAATCTGTGACAATGTGTTTTTTGTTCCAGTTTTTATTTTCAAATTTGATGGGCTGCTAACACTATGACACGTCTGGCTACATGACACGCATGATAAAGGGGGTGTAAAGCCCCGTCAGCCTTGGTAACTGTGAAATATAATAAGTCTGGCAAAACGTCACCTACCACTTGTTTTCCAGCGCTTGTCTCTTGATTCGGATGTTCCAGTTCTCAGCAGTTAACTCTGCGCAGTGGGCTATCGTCAAGGCAACAGGGCAGGATAGGTCAAGGCCTGGAGGACCATATGTGACTTCTGGGCCAAGTAATATTTCACAGCCATCGTCTGCCTGAGCACTAAAACACATGCATCTAAAGTTAAAGACGCTTATGGACATTATTAGCTACTATCACTGTTATAAACATCTTAAAAGAGTGTTAGCCACAATCATGTTAAAGATACATAGCACCTTAGCTATATTCACTGTAAAACACAATTAGAAGGAACTTTTGATTTTGAAAAAGTAAGTAAGATCAACTTCCAGCTCTGCTGGTAGCAAAAAACCAAAATAAAACACGTCTATGATAACATTCGTTATGTTACATATAGGACAGTAAAGTCATTAATAAGATAGTAAGCTAACCTCAGTTGAACAATTAAAAAAGAACCCCTGTCTATGCCTTCCAAATAGATGTGAGCAGGTTGGAATGCTCATAGTTATTTTCATTTACTATACATGTAGTGTTACATCCCCGTATGTGACACCACTACTGTGTCCAAAACCACCCCCATCCACTAAATCGTGCACTATTTCGGGTGTCGGCCATTTTTTAGTGGTGTCCGAATTCTTTCCCTACATCTTGTTCCCTACATTTGTTCACTCACCTACATTTGTTTGAGGGTACATACAATGTACACTCTTAGACCCCAATAATAATCTCCCATAATCCAACGTGGAGACGGCGACAGAGTGCAAAATTTTTTTTATTTTTGCGTCGAGTTTGTGAAGAAGAACCCCCACGAAAATGTGTGCTCGTGCACTTGTGTTCGTTTTTGTTGGTAGTTTACTTTTCTACAGTTTTTTTAATTATATATATAGTATCTCACAAAAGTGAGTACACCCCTCACATTTTTGTAAATATTTGAGTATATCTTTTAACAACACTGAAGAAATGACACTTTGCTACAATAAGAAGTAGTGAGTGCACAGCTTGTATAACAGTGTAAATTTGCTATCCCCTCAAAGTAACTCAACACACAGCCATTAATGTCCAAACTGCTGGCAACAAAAGTGAGTACACCCCTAAGTGAAAATGTCCAAAT
>JAOYSI010004167.1:0-14525 GCA_025775065.1 Hiodon alosoides
GAGAGAGAGAGAGAGAGAGACAGAGAGAGAGAGAGAGAGAGAGAGAGAGAGAGAGAGAGAGAGAGAGAGAGAGAGACAGAGACAGAGACAGAGACAGAGACAGAGAGAGAGAGAGAGACAGAGACAGAGAGACAGAGACAGAGAGACAGAGACAGAGAGACAGAGACAGAGACAGAGAGAGAGAGACAGAGACAGAGACAGAGACAGAGAGACAGAGACAGAGACAGAGAGAGAGAGAGAGAGAGAGACAGAGACATGCTGACACCCAAACAAACCAAGACTGGAGAATTGTTCGAATGGCTGTTGGTATTCTCTTCTGAGGACTAACACTAGAACTGGCTGAATGTTCCAGGATCGGGGAGTCCATGGAGGATAGGTAACCTGTTCCGGGAGTGGGAAAAATGCTGCAGATTTCTGGGTATCTCCACACATCGAAATGCTGACTAGCTGTAGCATATGTTGGCCTACGCTGGTTAAGCATTTTAACTGTTCCAATTAAGAGATTAAGGGTTTCAGTGGAAGGCAAGTTAGAAGCATCCTGGCCATTCCTGGATCAGCCTGTCTACCCCTGAGAACCCCTCAGGTTCCCTTAATGGATAACACCTCAGCACTTTTGCCTTCGAAGAGGAGTTTTTCTTTGTTTGGTTCTCTTTTACAGATGCGCTCCGTATCCAGGATTACATGGGCTCTTTTCTCCACATATTCTCTTCCCACTCCAACTCTGAGTGGGTTTGACCTTAAAAAAGTTCCTTTCTTTTTAGTGTGTCAAGTTTTATATGCGCTTAGCAGAGCTTTTGAGATGTGATGGTGAGAGATATCTGCAGACAGCCCATCACAGCCTGGCCCTTTGTTTATTTATCAATAATTGAGCATCTCTAAAGGTGGGGGAGAGTTTGTCACATGGGGAATTTTCTTCTCACACTGAGGTTGGGGCTAAACGGCAATATCTTCCTCTGAAGTCTGACAAATGCAGTAAGTGAGAGCTGGTGGGTTTGGGTTTTTGTTTCTTTTTGCCGTCGCTGAAGGGGCTATTTATTTATGAGTCGAGACGGGTCTCTGCTGTGGTGTTACTTTTCCTCTCTTTAGTCCCATGATTCTTCTGTGTGTGTCTGTATGTGTGCATGCGTGTGGGTGTGCGTGTGTGTGTGTGTGCGTGTGTGTGTGTGTGTGTGTGTGTGCGTGCGTGCGTGTGTGTGTGTGCGTGCGTGTGTGTGTGTGTATGTGTGTGTGTGCACATGTGTATGTGTGTGTGTGCGTGCGTGTGTATGTGTGCATGCGTGTGGGTGTGCGTGTGGGTGTGCGTGTGTGTGTATGTGTGTGTATGTGTGTGTGTGTGCGTGTGTGTGCGTGTGTGTGTATGTATGTGTGTATGTGTGTGTGTGTGTGTGCGTGTGTGTGTGCTGTTGTTTGTGTGTGTGTGTGTGCATGCGTGCGTGCGTGTGTGTGTGCGTGCGTGTGTGTGTGTGTATGTGTGTGTGTGTGTATGTGTGTGTGTGTGTGTGTGTGTATGTGTATGTGTGTGTATGTGTGTGTGTGTGTGTGTGTGTATGTATGTGTATGTGTGTGTATGTGTGTGTATGTGTATGTGTTTGAAGAGGCAGGGGTTATTGGTTGTATACTTTCTTATTAGAAATCTAATACCCAAATTTTACACTGGGCAGTGGAGTCACATTTCTAATTTAGTTGTTACCATGATTTTGCATATAAAGAATGTTTTAGCGAATGGCCACAGATGAAAGAGTTGCCTTGACACCTTTGTAGAGTTTAAGCAATGTATTCTTCGGGTTTTATCCATGTTTCTAATGAACCCACAGCGATTAATTTGACCGATGTGTTTTTTTGTTTTGTTTTACAGGAAAGAGAGATAAATAGTTATAATGGAAAGGGATGTAATAATACATGGAAAGATATAATAGACACTTATTGTTTGTGTACTGTTCCTGATGCCTGGTTCCTGGTGCCTGGTGCAGGACCAACGTGCCCTCCTTCCATCCATCTCCCATCCTCCCCATTCGTTACCCACAAGTCACCTTTCAGTATGTGGACCGCCGAGGAGCCGCACATCCCTGATATCTCCAAACCCCGGTCTCCCGAGGAGCTAATTCCCCGCTCTGTCCAGGAGAGCACGACAGCCTCTGTTGTCCTGCCATATCACACAGGCCGCACAGCCCCAGCATTTCTCCCTTATAAGCACACCCCTGTCCTCCCCAGAAGCCTCTGATTCCACTGGAATTCGTTCAGAAGGAGAGATAAGAGTGAGAAATATTAGAGCCAGTAGAGAGATTGCAGCTATTGCTCTGAGTACAGTCGCACGTGACCCCAGAAACACTAATCTGTTGCATGGTTCCTGCAACTGCACGTACCAGCTTAAGGTGTCTACTGCTGAGAAATGATATTTTTGTTCAGCTCATCCACTGGTGATGAGTCATTACATTTATAGACCCCACACCCCCAAACCCCCCTCCCTATCCCATCCCCGTCCCACACACACATGATTACGTAATTACAGCTCTCCAGGAGAAGAACGGCAAGATGATCTAACTCAGCCCTCAATCGGATGTTGAATTAATTTAGGACACGTGCTACCTGGGGCAACAGGTGGCATTGGGATGAAATGATTCGAACTGTTACCAGAAAATTGCAATATTTAATTTCAGGAGAGACCTTGCTACTTTTAGCTTTCAGAAAGAAACTGAATACCCAGGGGTGGAATTGAGTAAACCGTGGGTGGGAAACCCTACTTCAGCTCATTTCACGCTTTATCTCACCCCTTAGCTGTTTGTTAATTTTGTTGTTTGAGGTTGTAGTTGTATGTGAGTTTTTTTTTTTTTTTTAACTTATTGATTCTTCTCTATGTTGGCCATCCAAATTTACGATAACTGATTATGATGGAGGCCTCCATCGCAATCAGTCAGCCCCCTGGTCCCAGTCTGGCAACTGCTGAATCAGCGGTGTGGGGTGTGATGACTGAGCCTAGCTGCTGTAGCCACTGAGTTCATTAACAAACCGGATTGGCAGCTGCGCGCAGTACAGCGCTCATGGGGAGTGGGAGGAGTTTCTGGATGCCTCTCCACACGATTGGGCAGCTGAGTGTCTGGGTGTATGAGAAGTCTCCCTTACCATATACCAAACTCAGTAATTTAAGAAATAAACAAAGCCCTTCTAAACCACTTTTTTTGGTTCTTGGTACTGTTTACAAGAACATCACATGGGCCTAAACCTTGAGAGGTTTACTGTTTGGGTACAGTCTAATACAGTTGAATCTCAAGATTAGTATCATGAAAAAGCATTCTCTCTGACTATATATATATAACTGTGTTGGCACCTTTTTCCATTTTGTTGAGACCAGATGTATAAACTAGAATAAAATAAATAAATAAAGACTTTAAAATGCTATAGTGAGCACCCAGACGCCTGATTTATATTTTATAAGCCAGTACGTAAAGAACTAGAAATATAAACTTGACCTCTGTTCAAAGTGTAAGCATTTTATTAACAGTTCCACCAAACTGTTCCCAGTCATCAGAGATTCAGGCCTATCTGGCAGACAAAAAGTCAGATTATCATCAGTGCCATATACTCAACAGCAGATAGAACTGCATCAATAAATCACAGTTTCATTCTTGTGGCATTAGCTGCTCCGCTAGCTGTCGCCTGGCTGAAAATAACACCTCAGATTATATCTAACTGTGTAGATGGTTCTGTCCACCCCAAACAACTTACTTATGGATTTTTCTGTACATATTTGCAGACGAACCATAGTTGAGAATGATAATGCCATTGTCCAATGGGGAGCCAATGAGAGAGAAATACACTGCTTTTATGATACTTGTTACATACACCAGAATGTAGGTGCTTCATCTGCCTGGTCTATGGAGTAAGTTTGAGTTTTAGTGGAGATGTAACTACTGTAGAAGTAACGGATTTTAAGAAAAACGGTCAGAATTATCACATTTGTTTGCCAAGGTCAACACCAAACACTAAAGAACATATTTTAATGAACACCTCACACGGCCGCTTGACTTCGACAGCAGTCTGAAGTGCTCACACGTCGCTAGTTGGCCCTTAAATCTTAACGAGATGGAGAACCTGTCTGAGGACCCTAAATCCCGGGAAGGGTGAACACTAATGTCACAGAAACGCCATCATGTCATTTACCAGGAGTTCTCTCGACTGCATCTGGTCAGGGAATAATTTTCCAGTTTTTCCCGTTTGGCACTGGATTTCCTGTTGTTTTGTTTTTTTTATTCCCTCAGGAAAATGTTCAGCGTTTTGTGAAATTCTGTTTGGGAAAATGTGCAATAACAAATCAAATTTAATAGATTTATTGAAAAGAAAGCACATTGCACCTACTATAGAATATCAAACTGTAATTTAGAAGTATCTCAAAATGTACTTTGAGATACCTTAATTTGAATATAGCCTTCGATATCTCAAACTAAGTCCATTTCAAGATAACTGCAGTTCAATTTAAGATATCTCAAATTGACTTCCTGACGTCTTTGAGATATTTATAATTGAATTTAAGATAATCAATATCAATGCAATATTGCACAAAAATAGAGGAATACCTCTATGAAAGCCAATGGCACAAAAATGCATTATGAAGGAGTGATGATTCCACAGGTGACATTTCCAGATGTGCAATGAGCTGAGTCTTTCACTGGTGGTCGTGACTCACATTTGAGTCACTGCAGAGGAACATTTGCTCGCCTCTTGGCTTCCATTGGTGACTCAGCTCTTTGAAAGTTGGAAACTAGCTTCATATCACATACGGTCATAATGTCAAACCCTTACAGTTTGATAGGCTACAGGGAAGTTATAACTTATTGATCAAATGTACGTGACTCACTTTATAATGTAGATTTATATATGAATCTGATATTTGAAAAAGTTTTCAAAAAGTTAAGTCAAGGATGGTTAGTTGAGGATATAAAGAGGTACAAATCCCTTTTGATTAAAATTCTTATTCTTACCAGCAGTGCCCCTTGCACTAAAACTCTTTATATTAACTTCATACATTTTAATTAAGTCTGGAATGTTCAAATGGTCTAATAAAGGGTAAAAAGGTTATATTTTCCTATCGAAGTTTGATGAGAACAAGAAAGAGATTGCATAGCAGAGCCGAGAATTTGTTCTCTGACACCGGTGTTCTAGAACGTCTGGCCTCAGGGGCTTAATGCTTGAACACTGAAGGAAGAAAGATTTGTGGCCATGGCGATTTTATTTCCCCTGACATTATCCTGGGTAAATTTACATAAATGACTGAACATCTTTTTCATTTCTACTTGTCCATGCAGGCTAAAAGGTTCTACTTTGCTTTGATGGATGATGAATGCCTTAGTTTGACAGCAGTGTTTTTCCAATTTATCTATTGATGGCAAGTATCTGATTATAGATTTACTGGAGAGAGAAAAAATTCAATATCAAGGGTTTGGTGGGGAAGTAACAAGAAGATTACATTCTGAGATTACTTAAGTGAGTACCCTTGAGTTAAGAGTCAACAGGTCCTTAGGTTAGGATTTGCACTGGTCACAGTATAGACATAATACCTTACTGGTTGTGATCCTCACCGTGTCTTCAAGCCATCCGCTATGTAACCGCAGGCCACATTTAAGAGTTCAGCTCTTGCGAGTCCAGCAATTGGCATAGGGGTGCTGGCCATCACGGACGCAGGTAGTGCCTTTTTAAATACGTGGAGGTCCCAGCGTGACCCAATCCTGACCAGATGATGCAGTATTGCTTTGTTTAAACTGACCTGGCATTGTTGGTTAGTATAAGATCTAGCTCTCTCCTCCTGCTACTTGTTAAAAAAAAGTAGGTATTTAGTCTTGCTGATTGAGCAGCCTTGGAAAAATAATCCATGCTGCCATCACCCATTGCTGGGTTTTTGATTGCTCTGTGCATCATTTGGAAGTTGTGCTTAGCCTGTCTACCACTGGGAAGCTCTGGGGAGCACTGCCTGTCATGTCTTGAGTTTGGGCCAATGAATAAATTGAAATCCCCAGAGGGCCCAAGTGTTTGTTGATGTGTATTTTTGTGCAGTTAAAACTCAGGTTTCAGTGGTGAGAAAGTGCTAAAAAGCTGACAGCTTCTGCCTACGTTCGTTTTTCCATTAGTTCGTTGACACGAAATTGACTGCTGTCATGTGTTCCATGAAACAATATTATAGTGCTATTTGAAATTATTTCCATCAAACCAGCCCAGAGGTGTCAGACTTTTGGCTGTTGTTCTCCAGTGCCCTGTAGTTGCCTGTGATGTCCGGCCAGATCACTTCACATTCAGTGATACACTCAGATACACAAACAACGCTGCTGCAGGAAACGGCACGGTGCTGTTTGAGCACGACGTCTCCCTGCTAAAGGATGAACAGGAAAAACATGGCCCCAGATATAAATAATTTATTTTGACTCGTTGTGATGCGAGACTGGCTTTTCCTACCTCACCGGCAATTGTTACAAAGGTGACCCAAGAGTAGCAGGGTGAGGAAGCAGGAACAATTGATTCTCTCCTCGAGGCAAATCGAGACATGGCAACTTTAGCCATCAACTGGTGGTAGAAACTCCTTTCCTTCATTTAGAGGAGAAGGAAAACATGTCTACCAGGGAGGGCTGTGCTTCACATTGACGTAGTGATCTATTCACGGACACACAAAGGCTCTTTTAAATCTGAATATGTCTGTGGGTGTTTGGAGTTCATTTACGGTCCCTGTATTTAATCATGTTTGGAGGTCTGTTTGCCCAGTGCTCTCTGCCCCTTGATTTATGTACACGCGGAAGCCCACAATGGAAGTCATTACAGTTATTGCCGCCTTGCTTGAACTCTGACTTGGTAGAAAATAAAACAGAAAGCCAGACCTGATAATGACAACAGTAGTTAAAAACCTGGACATTTACTGTGTGATGCAGGGGCTTGGAGAGGATGGGTATGGTCTGCTTACAATCTCCCAGGACATAAAATCCATTAAGTGGGGGTCATTAAAGTTTTTTTTTGAGGTTATAACATGCCTTGAGTACAGTCCCAAAAGAGAATATAAATCTTCTGGAGTAGTTTATCCAAAATAAAACACATTCCTATGTGGGTTTTGCAGGAGGGGGAGGGGAGTGGGTCATCATTATAGTCACGCATAGTTCATCTTTAGCAAAATAGCGATTTTAAAGTGTTATTTTAAAGCGGAATTGGAGATTCACACTACAGCTACACTCCGAGGTTTGCGTATATAGTGTAACCATAGATTTTGATAAACAAACCAACAAACAAACATGCTTACTTTACTTCGCTGCATATACCTCTCCCCCAGTGTAACTCTTACTAGCAAATCATTCTGACCCTGGCCAACAAAACTCAATACTGGGTAGCAAAAACATGAATTTTGTTTCTTTCTAGTCTGTGACTGATCATTTTTACAGACAGGCCTTTTACTGACTTTTTACGGATGTGTTTTAAGCGGTTTTAATATTAGAAATAATATTAATGATGATTGGTTAAAATGCACCCATATGCAAATGGTTAGCAATACGTACATACAATGTGGGGAATATTGACAGCTACACAGTATACAGGCCAAATCAGAATGTTGGTGAACAAAGAGGTTTTTTTTTTATTTCCCACTGAAAATAAAAGGGCTTGGCAAAGGCCAGCCTAGGTAATGAGAATTAAGAGTGAGTAAGAACAATTTCCAAACCACCCATCCTGGAAAATTCTTTTTTCAACTCATTTATGATGTTGGTGTCATGGGCTGGTCGATTTCTTACTGAAGTGGGTACTATCAGTTTTCAAAATTAATGGTCATCATCGACAATTTGCTACCACAAAACTAGCCCCTATCTGAACTTCCATATCTAGCCCTGTCAATCACGGAAGCCCGGGAGGGAAACCCTGAAATGCACCCGGTTCATGCAATAAACAACTAAATAGAAGGGAATCACTCTGCATTACCACCGGAACATCAGTTAGCCTGGCTAGCTCACGTCATTAGCTAACTTAGGTTACCTACGTGATCTTAGTAAGATTGATATCATAGCGAGGGCAAGTCTGCATTAAGTGATTTTAGGATGATTTGTTTTACAAACAACACGAGAGCAAGAAAAATTTAGATTAGCAAGACAGTAAACGTTAGATACCCACACACCTAATTACTCACAAAAATCAACATAGCTAAGCCTCATAATATGTCAATTATTATAAATCAGGCCAGTCTTCTAATTTCATGGCTTACGTGTTTCTAAATAATACGCCACATAAGTTTAAAAACATATTCAAGAACTGTGTTACAATTGTGAACTGCAACACGTTTTATTTTTATTGAAAGACTATTTAATTTAAAGGCTGGAGCACAGACATGGTCAAATTTCAAGCACCATTAGACACCAAGAACGTTTCTTTTGTATCTGAACCTTAAAGTGCCCGGATATCTGACAGAGACTCTTGATAACCTAAAGTTTTCAGGCAGCAAAAAGCTAAATGCTCCAATGGGCTTTTATAACACAATATGACCATCTTTTCATTACACTACTTTTTACATTTTCAATTAATTTAAATGTAAAACATTTTTTTTTCCTTTTAATAAAGTTTACATTATTTTAAAATTCAAAAGAATAAAGGTGTTGATAATGATGGGGTCAGTAATGAAGGTGTCAATAATTACAGTGTTGATAATGAAGGTGTTGATAAGGATAGTGTTGATCAAGAGAGTGTTCATCCTGAAGGTGTTGATTGTAAGAGTGTTGATTATGAAGGGGTTCATAATGTTGAGGCTCTTTCCAGAAGGATCTTCATGTGACAGCAAGCAGCCCTGGCTGGTGGAGTGCAGTCAGTTGAGTTGAGCCAACATGGATTCCAGCTCTGTGCTACTTTGGGTAAAAGAGAACTGGACACACAGGAGTCATAAACCGAGGAAGACAAGGCTGTTCTAACCTCTCGTGGGATCTGTCAGGGCCAAAGGTAGAATGGGGTACTGGGAAAGGTGGGGGGAAAGAAACAGAAAGCAATTACTCCTTATCAGGTGCTCTCATAGGTGACTTATATTGCACCGTACAGGGGCTGCCATTTAATTTGCCCGCTATCGGCTGGATTTATCTGAAGCTGAAGCGCGCCGCCCGAGTGACAAAAAAAGGGTGGAGAGAGCGGCAATCCCAAGAACCTAATCTCAGAAACACCAAAACTCCAGGGAGGAAATCGCCAACATTAATCGCTTAACATGTAATTCCACAACGTGGTTAATAATCTCCATCTACGGATCCCGCTCTTCATATCCCCTATACTCGCCACTGCAGCCCTAATCAAAGGGAGACTTCCTACAGCCTCTGATTAGGCTCCTTGCCTCCCAGAGTAAATAAGCAAACAAATGCACCGGGAAAAAAATGAAGAAAGACTCTATTTGTGCAGTCAAGTGGCATACATCAGAAATCCCCGCTTTTCCCTTAAGGACTAGCCCTCACTGATTATAAGCAACAATTCCCAGAGATGGGACTGTCCTCTTGCTGGGTAATAACACCACAGACTACTTTACATTCCTTTTGTGGCGTCAGAAGAAAGATTGAATTCTATTCTCAAAAAAATTGGCCAGTGAACAGACGGTCGTTCCATCCCACGGCCTTGCGCGTCACTAAGAAGGCTCGCTCTGATGGGCTCGGTGTCATCAGCGTGGGGATCAGGAGCGGCCGATGACGTGGTGAGCCACTCAGACGGTGCACAGCTCGGCTCACCCCTCTCCCGCGTCAATCCTTAATAAGAGGACAAAACAAAAGAGAACAATTGGCAGGACTGGAGACAACCGCGGTTTTGAGGCCCACACAGCATTGCCCCCGTCTGCCTTTCGGAAACCTGACGTCATCGGATGATTACAGGTGTTTTCAGTCGTTCGTCATGACAGATGTTATGCACAAGCGCTTCCCAATAGTCTGCATTTTAGCAGGACCCTTGCTGGTTTTACATCACGCACTGCCCCCAGAGTGCACCGCTAAAATCCCCTGCACTCTCGCCCTGCTCTCTCCCATCTCTGTCCTCCACCAGCAGTTTTTTTTCTTCTCTGCATACATAGGGATCATATTCTCAAACTTACCTGGGTTATATGTATCGCCCTACCTTGCCTCGGATCCAAACTGCACTCAGAATTCAGGAAGCCGATCATGTCTCTCAAAGTTTCTTGTGACAGTAAATAATTTAGTTGAGCGCATCACATCTTATTGTAAAACAAAAGGTACAATCATTGGCTTTATATTTTATATTTTTTCTTTCCATTTTAAAATGACTTTCAGTAACGCATTTCATGGCATAATTGTTTAGAACAGGGTGTATTTAATGGGTTTTTGTGTGCATTTTTTCAATCAAAACTAACAAAGTAAGCGTATGAATTAATGCTGTTTTTTTGGATTAAAGATGATCTTTTCCAAAACCAGAACATCCGCCATTTTCCACGATGGTGAGTTTCCCCCTCTAAATAATTCAGGCAAGGCTGCAGCAAGAGCACCCTTAATGTGCCAGGCAATGGAGGCATGGAGAGGAGACTAATTACAATGAGGGGAGGAAGAGATTTTGTATTTTGGGGCATATGCTCCTGTATGGACCACCTCCCCTCCGTGTTTGCTCGCTGTTTTCTTTTAACAGAGCCTCTCTACAGTCGACCTATTGAATGCTCTTTATATCTCTGTGTTTAAGTTCTCCTTTTCAGTTTCACGGGTCCTTGGGGCGTTAAGTAGTGGAGATGGAACTGAGGCAAGGCTGGAATGCAAAATACCCAACACCCAACCCAACACCATCCAGTTTCACAACTAAAGACTTTGAGATAAGGTCCTGAGACCTATTTAAAAATTATCTTTCTGTGACAAATCAGTAAATAAGATAGGACACCAGCATAAATACTGTCGGTAAACCAGACGGAGGTATCCCTAGGTCTACCGTGTGTCAACTGGGACAGCATGCCCGCTGCCTGATAAATAATTTCTGGGGCTTGGAGACTAAAAGCATATAGAAAAAGGGAGGTCTGTTAATTTAGCTCCCTGAATATATTCAGAAAAGACAGACGTCTCTGAGTTTCACAGATACTCAGAGTGCATTTTAAACAAGCACAAAAAGAACACTGCTCTATGGAAACCTGAGAGAAAGAGAACAGACAGACTTGCTGATTGTTACGGGGGACTCTTGCAGGTGCCTGCCATGGTGGGAATTGTACTACTCTCAGGCTTTATGGCTGCCCGGCATTGGTAAATTTTTTTGAGTTACCGTGTGTTCCCGTTTCGCGCCCCCCCCCCCCCCCCCATGAGGACTGATAGCGACAGTTCCTTGTCATGGGATTTCAGTATGCGTGCCTGTGCCTGTGTTTCATGCGCGGAATCAGAGCCCACCGGTGCCAGTCGGGTCGCAGTCTGAGTGGTTCTTTCACGAGAGGCTCATTGTCGACCACGACATTCAGAAGCTGGTAGGAGGGAAATTCATTGTTGGAGTAATTACATATTGAGCTGTTGAGAATGTTTGCACGATAACAAAAGAATGGAGCTCAATTTGTAGGTGTTTTTGGTTTTTTACACTAAAGCACAATGCTGCAGTTGCTCATGCTCCTGTTTTTTTTTTGTGTGTGAACATGTGCATTATTATAATACTTATCATTTTTAAACATTCCTCAGGGCATGCTCCCTCTGACAAACATTCGGGACATTGGAGGCTCCTGACACATATATAGTCTGATAAAACATTGTGGGGACTTTTGACTTTTAATCTCAAAGCCCCAGGCATTCTTTAGAAGAAAAGTAGACAAACTCTGCAATTGGCCAGCATAGTGGGGGAGGCCCATACTGTGACCCAATCCTATCTTCAGAGGGTTTCTGCTCATCATGATCTGTGCGCTTTGGACTGTTTTACCTCCGCTCTGTACCGTTCTGCATCTTTCACTGAGGTGACCACACTGCTGCACAGACACAGCACAAACCTCCGGTTTTAATCTGACAGATTGTTTTATGCATGCAGTATTACTTTGTTATAAATCATTTCAGACATTCTAGCGAACAACATTCTGTTTTTAATTATTCAATTATTCACTCTCTTATGCAGTGAAATATGGACTTCATAATGTTCTTTTCAACGCCCTTGTGTGGATAAAGAATGGAGTGACACAAAACACTGTTAAATTCACTGTTAAATTCATAATAAATGCTTTTTTCACAGTGCTTCAAATTGATATTGAAAACCAACAAACAAAAATATTTTCTCAGAAGCATTAACATATTGGAATAAATTCTGAGGCAATGTGACTCTCAGAGGAAATATTTGAGGGGAGAAAGATAAAGAACCAAGGACTTAGCAGATAGATTGAAAAACTGAGGGTGTGATAGTACATAACCCCCTCTCCAAACGCAGAGACAGGGAAAAACTAACAAAAGAGTAGTTATTGTAGCGCATTCTTTGCCATCGAGTCGAGATAACAGAGAGACGGGAAACCAAACTGTACCTGATAAAGAAAGCGCAGACAAGAGACTCCGGTTCACCGTAAATTAGTGTTCAGCAAGGCCGACAGACAATTACACAGATTAGAATAGGTAATGAATGTTCAGGACGTTCATTATTGGCAGTGGGAGTAGCCGCAGTGCTGTGGGTAGCTGTATTATCACAATGACGAGGGGGGATTTATGTATAACCCTGGGTCAGAATCCAAAACCAGGAGAAAAGGTTGAAAATAAGGCGTCAGTGTAAGATATAATTGGCGACCGAAATCGGGGGATAGATTTAAGGTACCTGCGGGGCCAGAGACGGGCCCCCAGCTAGGAATGCTAGTCCTCTGACCGCAAGACAACAGCGTCTGTCCCAAGATCCAAATCGACTCCTCTAAAACTTACAATGCAACGTAGGCAGAAGGGTCACGTGGTTTATATCCTGCCCGGCATAATGGAGAAAACTGCTCTTACTGCAGCCCTGCCAAATGCTCGTACGCTGTCACCCCTCCAGGGGGTTCTGGGATTGTCAAGCAGACCTTCTCAAAGATAAACAGTCTCACTTAACAAAATGCGTGGGCCTTTGCTGTGGCAAAACTGCTGGCAGAAATGCGTCAGGGACTTGGGACCAATGTAAACGACAGGAAGATTCAAAATAGCAATCCGAAAGCGCCCGATGAACTGAAAAAACTGCCTTTAGTAAAGGATCTACTTATCTTACGCCCCATAAGAGGACCTCGTTGTGCACCTGAGTGTGGTTCCACCGATGGTAATGACAATCAAAGAGTCAGCAGAGCTGGTTGAGAAAAGAAAGGTTAGTCTTGGTTTGATTGGGATTGGGATTGAACTCGGGTCATCACAACAGACATAACAAACGATTGGTTCGTTGAGCTAAAGACCTAAGTCTTTCACTCCAGGAACTAATCACACTCTTGTTTTTGACTCTAGGGAGTGAACTCACATTCAATAGCAAGCTTGATCACAACGATCCCTGCTACACTGAAACAGCTGACTGAGCACTGCAGGGGCAATATATTCAGAAGTGTACTAAATCTTACATGTGTTATCATTGTCAGAGTAGCAGATTGAGATAATAAGACACTATTATGAGATAATAAGACACTAGCAAACACCATTGTCGAGACTCTGCCAAGGATAACAATGCATGGGTCGCCTTGGCTGAGCTTAGGGACTTTGTGCTTTATCAGTTTATAATGTATGTGCAATTAAACTATTATAGTATTTTCTGAGCAAGGTTAAAGGTGGCAATCTAACTAACTTTAAAGCTAATCAAGTTTTTACATATGCAGATTACCGAACACAAAATATATCTGTAAAAAAAGTCACCTGTGGAGGACCTGTTTGATAGCAAAGCTACAGGGAGTAGTAAATAGCAAATCCGTCTTTCAGAACAATGACACCTCTGAAGACGATGACACTACCCTGATTACCATGACTTACTCTGGGTGACATCATACAGGCGTTTGTTATGGGTGTTCTGATCATAGATGCACCAATCTTGTCCATATAAAGACCTTAGAATCTCATGTTGCCCAAAAACCTGTGACAGCTACATTTAATCCTAGCTGATGCTGATATGACTGACAACAGTCTCCTAACAAAGAAAACAAACTCATAGAAAGATAGTTGTTGCTCTACAGAGCTGGCATGAAAAAAAAAACTGTTGTTCCCTTGATCAAGATACTCAGCTTGAATTGCTCCAGTTAATACCCAGCCAAAAAAATGCATAATTTCCAAATTAAACCATACAACTCACTTTGTTAAATGTGTCTAAGAAGAAATCATTGTGATCTACTTTGGGATAAACATTTATACCTGGGGGGAAAAAAAATCCATAAATAAATATAAACGAGAGCATTAGCAATCGGCTACTGAATATAGAAGTCAGATATATTAAAAAAACCTATTTTACGGTTCATCAGTCCATACAATGGCAAATGCTGTGCTGCGCCATTTCAGCATGAATCGTTTTGTAGGCTGGGATCCAGAGGGTCTCAGGTAAAGACGTTTTGTAGGCTGGAATCCAGAGGGCCTCAAGTAGAGACGTTTTGTAGGCTGGGATCCAGAGGGTCTCAGGTA
>JAOYSI010004168.1:0-14525 GCA_025775065.1 Hiodon alosoides
CCAGTCTCTGCAGCAGCTGCAGCTGTAGGTATGGTTATTGTGCCAGTCTCAGCAGCAGCTGCAGCTGTAGGTATGGTTATTGTGCCAGTCTCTGCAGCAGCTGCAGCTGTAGGTATGGTTATTGTGCCAGTCCCTGCAGCAGCAGCAGCAGTATCAACCCAAGCAGCGTATTTTTTAAATATTTTAATATAACTTCAGACATTGAAAAATGCTCAGAATAAGTAAAGAGGAAGAATGGATTGCATCTCCAAAGGGGCTTTTATTATTTTTTGGTCATGTTTATTATTCATTATTATTGAATAAACTTTGTATGGCTTCAGTTCCCCTCTTTTATTTGTCGCTGTGTTTCACAATATTAGCTTTTAAACTTGGCCCCCCGGTCTTGTTCCGTGGAAATCCTCAACCCTATTATTTCAACCCCTTGACAAATAATTAAATGAAAGGTAAAGCACAGCCTGCTTTGTAATGACTTTGCAATTACTGGTAACGTTTGCACAAATATCAGGGGGAGGCGTGGAACGTTCATTATTTTTCTACTGAGTTTCTGCTGCTTTCAGCAGAATTTCCAATGCCTTTTCTCCGCCATTCTAGCCATTGAAGGCACCTTTTGGAGTGGTTTAACACTTTAGGCGTCAGGAAAAATGTAATCGCATTGCAGCCAAGTTCTCAGATGAGTGAACCAAACTTTTTTTCTACTTTGACCATCTCAAAATTTACTGCATCAATGTCAAGAAAATAAACGTTTTTGCTGGGCAATTAAAAAAAAAAAAAAAAACTATTTTTTGGTGTTCTTTCATTAAAGATTCATCAAAAATGTGCCAGAGCTCCACTCCAGACAACAATTTAAGCCCTGTCTGCAATGATCTACAGTAAGGATTGGTCATTTTAGTTTTAACAACTAAATTATGTTAATGGTGTATTTACTGTAATTTATTATGTATTGATTAAACAACACGGAGTAAAATCTATAATTGTATTCATTTTCAGAATAATCATAGGCAGCTCGAATCTTGTGCAGAAAGTGCGCAGTCCACCCACATGATTATGGAGGATGTGATCACCCAGAAAAACAGTTTGTACCTTTTTTTAACCACCCTTACTCAGGTAAACACAATGGTCTAGAAACTAAGTATTGCAAACAACAAGATCTTAATTTACCTCAGTGAAATTTGAACGGATGTTTTCACACATGAGCTGATTCTCAGCTAAAATCAGCTACAGCACTGGTAACGTCCGTTTGATCGCAAACGTCAAAACGTATGACTTGAATGTGAGTTAAACGGTATTTTTAATGTACGACTAGGCCTGATGTCCATATCAACATTTCTTATTTTAACAGCTGACCATTTCAAATGTATCAAACGCCATAGTACAAGTTATTTCACATGTTGTTCATGTCCCAGAACATACAGAAAAATCTTGGTGGTTTAACTGAGCCGTATTATATATAACAGTGTTGACTAAACCCACAAACGCCTGACAATGGCTTTGTATTGTAAACGACAATCTTCTCCCTTTATCTTGTCAATCAGGACCAATGCGAACCTCAGCACAGATTCAGTTTTTTGCGCTAGGTCCTTGATTTTGGGCCCACTGGAAGGGCTCTATAAAGATGAGAGCTTGTCACATTAGCCTTACATTATCAGACTGGTCCTCTGAGGTAGGAGTATCAGGGAGTAGGAGAGCGACGGAGAGGCCCTCTTGAGGTAATGGGTGTTGTCCTTCGCTGGAAAATGCCTCTTCTTTTTCTTCAGGAGTCCACAGCTGGTTTTATAACTCCACAAATGATGAGCTTGAGAGAAAACTGTTCAACCAATGAAGTTCCTCATCATATGCCAGTGTAAATTCATTTTGCTGGAAGTGGGCAAACAATTGGTCTCCAATACGTACCATGTCAAAAGTTTTAGCCCTGAAGTCATAAGTTTCATTACTGTTGCATAAGAAATTAAACACACGAATGTCTTCTCAAATAAACAGGGCAACCATTTTGTTTACCCACTATCTGTGGTTTGCTTCTGATCATCATGTTTAATATGTGTGTGTGTGTGCATGCACACGCGTGTGTGTGTGTGTGTTCATATCTTCAGTGTCCAGAGTGCAGTTCGCCTACAAGCCATGCTTTGAAAAAGCGTGTAATTTAAGAATGAAATCTCTACTTCATACTGTGTATCGCATTAGGCCAATATTCCTGATATTCGATACCCTGTCTGAAAGACTGGATTTTAAAATAGCAAAATAAGAAAGTGAGGCAAGAGATTTGTTGTCACAGTTTCCCATGAAAACACCCACACACGTCTTTCTTCATCTTCCACAGACAGCCGAAGGTTACTGTAAAGCCACATTGCCAGAGACAAGAACACTACCGCTGCAACACGCCAAGGTTTCACTCACAATAAAATAAAAAACATTTTATAAAGTCTAAAAATAAAAAATGATTACAGAAAAAAACACGATGGAGATCAGTTGTCAAAATGTTTTTTTTTCCAAATTCTGGAAGCCACCGCACATACTGAGGCCTCCAAATAAATTCATCCCCTTAATAATAAATAATAACATGATGATTTAATGAAGCCAACAAATCTTATATAATATGAATATTTTAATAGAAATGACAATGATTAACTCATCCGCAGTAATCTAACACATAGTTTAACATATTAATTACATTGGTTTAAGTCTACAAACGAAAAGAAAGAAAAGAAAAGTTGCCTTTCCTCTGGTTCACATTGGCTGGTATGGCCTCACCCCAGGGTCCATCCTCAAGCATAGTCACATCACAAGAGAGGGGTAGCAGTTACTGGGTCAGATGTATTCTCAAGCATAGTCACATCACAAGAGAGTGGTAGCAGTTACTGGGTCAGATGTATTCTCAAGGATGGATACATCACAAGAGTGGGGTAGTCGTTACCGAGCCTGATACTTCCTCATGCCTGGTTACAAGAGCGGGATAGCCATTACTAGGTCAGACATGGCATGAAAGTCATACCCTTGTCTCTAGACAACATCTCAAATCCCAAACCATAGACAGAATGCTGGGTGCTGAAAGTCCTTATCTGTTGTGTTATTTATTTAGGGGGTGTTTTACACCCTCTGTCCTGTTTCCCATCTTACACGTGGGGAAAAGATTAAATTAGGGATATAACAGAATATTTCACATATAAATCTTGGTGCCTGTGTGCTGTCATGATCCAACATCTATGTGACACCAAGCATGTCTGTGGAATGCACAGGTGTGCACACCAACATTTTTCATAACGTAGCAACTTCAAACTGACCTTAAAATGTGTTTTATTTCTTCCAAACCCATGGATTCATTAACCCAAAGTGACTAAGCTGAGCACATTTTCCAATCTCCCCATTAACTCTGTTTCTGTGCCGAGTGCCAGTTCAGGAATTCTACAGTGATTTTATCAGTTTGATTTTGTCTGCTCCTGCTTCTTTCTAGATGTACTCTGCAGCACGGATAAGCACAGATTCACCAGTCACAGGAACCTTTTTGAGTTTGGCAATCCACTGTGACATCAGATAGGAGGCCTTCAGTGTACGCCCACTTTTGGCATGAGTTTTATTACTAAGACAGCTTCTAAAGCATCTAGTTTCATTCACTTTCAGACAAACAATTTGTGTGAGTGTTTGAAGACCTTAATTATTATAATACTAACAAACCTTTTTTTACTTTGAGTAGATTGTTTTGTATTTATGATCGACCCCACGTGTGTCCGCATCTAGGCATGCTGATTGTAGAACAGAGTCCATTTTCATTTCATCACATTAGCAAAACAAAAATGTTTATAGCTGATAGTACATGTTATACTCGCATTTGTCGTAAGTGCCTACTCTAGCCCTGCAATGCAAAATTTGTGGTTTGACCTCAAGAAAAACGTTTTACAGATGAAACACGGGAGAAGGCAAAAATCTGCCAGGAGGAACGGTCAAACATTCATCATGATGATTTCCCAAATTTCGATGGACTCAAATCTTCTCTTAGATAACGTAAAAATCTAAAAGAATCTTGATCTTGTTCTTGTTTTGTTTGTTTTTTCTGAAATTACGCCATTATTTATGAAACCTGTGCCTGTGCTGTTGTTTTGTGCAGATTATTATAACTTGCCATTTAAATCCATGTACATGGAAGTTGTTTAGTCCAACTCTTGCATATCCTTTTGCTTTTAAAACCAGATGAATGTCAAACTAGCCCTAACCTTTCCTTGTGTAGAGTAATGTGAGCCCCGGGCAACACGTCGCATTACTTCGTTTATGTAGTGGAAGCGAGTTTTTTAAAACATTTTACATGGGTCTCGCGACATTTGTTTCTGATCGTACCGTAAAGCTGACAAACTTGAAACGAATCGGGCTAGCTATGGCTTTTTTGATGAACGCTGATAGGTGAGTAGTCCAGTCTCAACAGTGGGGCTCACGACAGCAGTCAGAGGGCTATTCAGAACAAAGGGGCGATCCCCAGACATGCCCCTTATTAAATAAAGCGCCGACATTGTTCGCTCAGTCGATTTGCTGTGGAACGTAGAACGCGTATTGTGTCAGCCATTTCAGGGGTCGAGAAATATGAGACAATGACCACCAACAAGGACAGACAATGGCATCCATGGTAATACCTGGCAATGAGGCAGTACTGTGGCCAGTAAATTTGTCTAATTGTAATGATTTACAGGATATGAAGGTGGATGACTCTACATTATCTACATACTATTGTTTTATGCTAATCAAAGGGAAACCTTCCACTCTCCTGTAAAAAGATTCCTGCAAGCCAAGCTCTATATGACTGTGTGTTTTTAATATAGTTTATTTTCCCCGGCTTGGCTAGTTGTCATACAATGAAAGTACAAAAGCGAAACTGTGTGCTTATGAAACGCGTGTGTTTAATACAGACGGTTTGGAAACTGAAAGCCTTCCAACCGAGAATCTCTTTATTTATTAAAGACTGAATTTCGGCTTGCTACCTGTCTGGTCTTTGTTCTGAAACCTTTGTAGTGGAATCAGACAGCCTGTTTACATGCAAAATTGTTTCCAATTTTTGAATCCTTGTTTCCCTGAAAACACGTTTGCAGAAGAAGTCCTTTAAATTATGTGGCTGTAATTTGGCAGGCTCCCCTTGAAACGAAAGACAAGCAGGGGGAAAAAAAAAATATATATATATATATCTCTTCAAAAATATGACATGCATAACTATGCTTGAATGGAATATTAGATCTGATTTTGTATTCATAAATGACCAAGTCAAAAATATAACATGAACAAGTGTTTCTGCCATATGGAAGAAGTATTTAACTGCGCCCTTATTCTTTTTAGGTGAAATAAAACAGGCTGAGATTTTCAAATGTTGCTTTTAGATATAAAATTTATGCAAATATATTAAGAATTGCAATTTATTTAGAAATATGTGTTATAATTTAAGATATGATGCACTGTACAGCATATATTGTGGGAGAAAATGCAAAAATACTTTAAAAGATATATTTTTGGTTTGACATCCACCAGTTATAACTTTTCAGTATGGGACCACCCAGGAAAATCATTGTCAGCTGAGACAAGTTGAGCCCTGGAGAGATATTTTTATTAAGCATGAGAAAATTATCCCATCAACAAAGATCGAACGACGTGACTGTAATCATACAGCTTCATTTACTGGTTGGTTTTGGCTGGTTATCCCAGTTCCTCTTTCGGTATTCTTGGGTTTTTTGTGCTTTAAAGCAGGTACACTACATTTTATTTTCATCAGGTAAACCCTGTGTAGGGAGATGATTCCTTGCTGAATGCTGTCTCTCCCAGTCTCTCCTTCAGGACTGGTGTCTGGCACAGGACTGGTCTCTCAAAACGGCTGCAAATTCATTAAATCTAATGTTACTTTAGATGGTAAGATATTGAATAAAAGAATCTGTAACGTTTTATTGGCTGTCTTTAAATACTGTGTACTTACCTGCCTACTTACACTCTTATTATGCAAAGTTACACTATACTGTACACTATACTCACTAAACAATGAGTAACGCTTTCATTGTGATATGTATCATGTATACAATATACTGTATACTACTATGTACTCAAGTAGATTCTGATGCATATTAGTGTTACTCAAGTGCTGTGCATAAATACGCACTGTTTAGGCACACTTCATATAAAGTGTTAACAAAGACTCGGATTGAGTTTACTTTCCATCTCTGTAATGTAGTGAGAGTCAAGAGATAAAGGATATTAAGAGAAAAGTTTGGAGTGTGAATCCTGGATGATCCGGATGATCCCATGGCATCCCACATCTAAAGTACAGTCAGCCACCATGTTTTCACTGCTCCTATTCCGGCCGGTGTGTCGTGCCGAAGATCCGGAAGAGCCAGAGCTCACGGAGAGGTTAGAACCCCTGAATTTATGGCTATGTGGAGCTGCTGCCAGCTGGGAGTTGCCCTCTCTGGTGTTTTGGTCTTGTCCTGATTCTGTTACCGTCAGTCAATCCTCCGAGGGTGGCTAATCCTGTCACTGTGAGATGTTTACACACACCCCCACCCACCTGTTCATCCATCCTGCCATGGGACACATTACTTCTTGTTCCTTATTTTGTGACACATAGAAGGCTTGCCGTAGAGTCGCTCCCTAGAAAACAAGCAAGCCCTGTTACTCGACCAAAGGCTTCTTTGTGCTGTTATGTTTTGGGACGAAAAATGTTCTGACTGGGGTGCAAAATTGGTTAGCTTTTGAAACCATTCTGTAAAAGAAGGGCGAAAAGGGCAAAAACTGATTGTTTCCTTTGTTTTGTAAACCGTAAAAATTACCCTGATAATACCAAATCAAATATTCTCAACTAGGCTTTCTTTTATCTAAGCATATTGCTTAAACAGAAGCAGAGGATTTTCTATTTTAATTGAACATTTATAACATGATAAGGAACTCAATGAAACTCCTGAAACATAAGCTGCTCGGTTCAGATCCCATCTAAATTTCCAGTTGATCTTAGAAGCCTTCTTTGAAACTTATTGTCTTTCTACTCCACAAAGACACGTGCAGCAGTTAGTTTAAAACCTCTGCCCATACAATGTTCCCGAAGCAGATCAAAACGTTCCTCTTTGGGGAAAACGTCCAGGTGTTCTCAGCTGTCAACTAGAATGAGGATGATTCAGGCTTTTTCCATTCACAAACACACACACACAGACACGCACATTCACACACACACACACACACACACACAGACACACACACACTCACTCACACACAGACACACACACACAAACACGCACGCACGCACAAAATCGAATGGGATATTGTGAATTTACATCATCAATATCGACCCAAATTACAGGCACATATGATTTAGTATGGAATGCAGTCCTCTATAAGCAGAGCTAAGCTTTACTGACACAGGGGATTTATTTCCTTTTTTATCTTATTTGCTGGGTTTTGGTAATGCCAGCAATGTGGCAGGGTAAAGTAGAGGTGGTGTATCTCTTATTAAATAACATGTTGACTTTGTTCAGCTGATTTGCCATACAATGCCGGCAATGTGGCTCCATGCTGGAGTCAGGTCCTGATGTTTAAGACGCCTTCACTTCCGTCCACTGCCCTGCATATGAGCTTCTACTGCAAAAAACAAACACCTTCGTACCTCCTTGGGCTCTGACTCTCTATAAAAACCTTTTTGAAGGTCAAACACTTATAAAGAGCAGTGTACTAAATTAGCTGTGATTAGCCAGGCAGCAGAAGTAAGGTGTGTGTCTATGTGTGTGTTTGTGTGTGCACGTGTGTGTGCCTGCACGCACGCGTGTGTAACTTTATATATATTGCGTACAACAATCCTGGCATTCTCAGTATAAAGTCATGAGTTATTGAATCAGTCCCCGTGTGAATCTCTTGTATTTGTATTTCCTGATAATTGCCAGTCTGGTACCACGTCACGCATGAAAATTCAATTTCTCCAAACGGCTTGCTCTCATGTCATTATCTAAGACTACGCCCGACTGCTTACCTGCAGCACCACGAGGCAGCCTTGAACCGGACTCTGAGGAGTGTTCCACACAACACCCGTGCACCCCATCCCGCTCAGATGTCACATCATTGATGAGTGACATGTCCCTTGCTCAAACTCTGTCGGAGAAGGGGCCGAACGTGTCCACATGTCAGTCGAAAAGCAAAAGTAAAGTAAGTAAAGAAATAAATATGCTGAGGGGAGTATTTCCGAGATGAGGAGCAGGCTTTCACAGCCACCACAGTGGGGCCAGAGTTTACAATCACACCCACTTATGTAAAAACAAGCAACGCAATTAAACGGCTATTCATCCAACTGGAAATCAGCTAAAATTTGTGAAATCAACTGAAAAACGCGTTTCATCCACCATAGCGGGGAAGGCACACATTTAATAAGCTGGAATTAAAGAAGACGGGATGGGGAAGGGCTGGGGGTGACAAACCTGCAAAGGTCATAACCCAGATAACCTGAAATTACAGTCAACTCCACACTTCTACCGACTAAAATTCAAATGAAAATTAAGCACAAAATGAACCAAAGGAGATATTTTACTAGGATAAGGAATGTGTCTGCTGTCCAGTGGAAATTTTGCAGGTTAAGACCAGTTGTCACCTTTCTCATTTGTGGATTTCCTAGCATAAAGTGGTTTCCAGACAAAATCGGCGCTGCTGCAGAAGAATTCGTCAGGCCTCCTCCGTCCTCCCACACAGTACGGTCGCTTGAAGTCGTGCATTTTAGGCTCTCTTGAACTCTTATGAGGAATAGCCCGTGACAGGCGCACTAAAGACCAGACTTAAGCGCCGTGTTCCCATGTCACCAGGGGCCATTTAAAAAGATATTGCCTTACTTATTTTCTCATATCAGCCTAAACGGCCTCCTGGGGGTTGAAATTACGTTGTGTTGACCTCCAGCACAGACACAGCAGCTACAGCTTCCAAAGTGAGCCTCTGAAGCAGGGATTCATCCTGTTTTACCTGCATAATGTGCTGCAGATATCAGTCTCGGCGTGATGAACTTGCCCTGGCCTCGGCCTCAGTCATTCCCAAGGCTTGCTCAACCCTTCAACCCTTTAAATGTTAATTGCTAAATGGCTTTATTGACGAGAACACAAAAACAGCACGCCAGTCAATCAGAATAAAAGATTCCACCATTAAATATTATGATACTTTGTATAAACTTAGATAGAGATGTTTTCGGATTCGTGCTTTCAATGCGAAAACAGAAGATCTGTGACCCCTCTCCCCATTTATCAGCTGCCTTGATGCAGCGAGGAAGGAATTGGATGAATCTGACCTTTCTGAAAAGCTTAACCTTTCAAAATGCCATAACGAGCACTTTTGGCTGGAGTACGCTCGCAGTTAATGCCAGATCAGATCCTGGGAAAACTCGTATTTGTTCGTAGTATCTCAGCGTGACCTATGCGACTGCCGTCATCTATACGCAACCAAAAAGGCGAAATTGGACAATAATTATCCTATTTTTCCAGAGCTATTGTGTATTATAGAGAAATATTCCAGAAATTTGATGGATTGGAATTATTGGTACTCAGGGTGTCAACGGCTGGGCTGAGATGGATTATATATTTCCACATATTCATGAAATATACATGTTTTTCATTGCAATTTGATCCCAAACAAAAGATGAGACGAGCAACTATTTCATTTTGATCCTATGTGCTAATTTCCCAGGGACAATTGCAGATAAAGAACAGCCGATTCTTTTAGAGCAAGGATAAAGCATCTCTTACCAAACCAGCTCTTTTTAAAACCCTAGTGAATATATGTATATACATTTATTTTATTAAATATATTACATATATTAATGGAAAAAATATTTTTTAAATGGTTTATAATACATTAAACTGTATTCAAAACTATATTTGAGTATCTGCAAAATATTTTTGCCAACTGCAGGATTTTTCTAAAAATAATAAAGACATTTCTGAACATATTTAAATGGCATCTCTTGTATTTCAATATCTTGCAATAGTAAACATAAATTAACGACTATCTCCTTCCTCGCCCTCCCGCTGTGTGGGAGTCAAGGTGACAAGCAAAAGATGCGTTAGCACAGTTGTCCGTTACCCAATTGGGGGGGGGGTTGTGAAAAATGAAAAATGAAAAATAATTGCCAATATTAAAATGAATAAATAATAAATAAAGTTATTTTAAAGAAGTGGAAAAGTGCAAAACAAGCAGTGCCTCAGAGATACCAGAATTATTATCTAATGCAGAAACCCCTGATCCATCTCCCCATACCTGCATTGTAGGAGATATCTTTCTTAAACGTTAAAAATTATCCAGAATAATTACTCTACCAATTATATAGTCTTTAAAACAACGTGCAGGCTGTTCATACCGTTATTAATTGTATATATTTTTCAATGATAGTTTTCTCACATTATAATTAAAATAAATTTAATACATTTGCAAAAATATAGTATTATCAATACATTAAATCATATTAAATGTATTACTTCATATTAAATGATACTCCCACACATTTTTCCACGATATTACCTGCACATTCCAGCTAATTCTGCATGGATTCTAATCTGAACTAATCTGGGTGTTAACAGTAACAAATCAATGTATTTGTCAAATATCTTACTTTCTTTCAGATTGTACATGAATAAAAGTCCCACAAGTGAGCCCTGGTAGGTCTGACACATTCGTCTTGACCCAAGAGAACCGGCCCTAATTGGTTCCATCAGTAGTGGGAGCCCTCTCTGAGACACACGGTCAGGGTTGCCACTGTTTCATGACAAAACACGTCAACAAAATGTATGTACAAATGACCCAAACAGGTAGCCTAAAAGCTGGTTTTCAGAACCAATTTAAAATACAGCACAGACCAAACATTAACTTCCATTAATTCTGCTTACATGGTGTTCATTTCATTAAAAAATGTTTTGGTGGATTTTGGAGGGGAGCCATTTGTTTTGCTCACACTTGATGGACATTCTCGTTTCACTAATTTGCTGATGCCTTACTCTGAGTAGCTAAAGCTCATATCAGCACTAAATGATCCAGCTAAGAATAAGCGTTTTTGTGGTGGTTCTCCGGATGCACTTCTGTCACTTGTCCTTTCTCAGTATTAATGGCCTTTCATTTATTTTGGTTGCTTGCTGACCTACCAGCGCTCTGACCAGAGCTAATGTACTTAATCATTTTGTTATTAATATGTTTATCATAAAATTCATGGTGGCAAACTCCAGCGTGAGCTAAATGCAGCAAGCTCTGGCAAACCCACAAAGGACAATGTGTTTCAGAGGGTGTCATACTCACTGTTCTAAAGTACTTCTACTTTTGCTGAATCCTCACCAATTTAATCCTTGTTTTAATTTGGTGATATAACATCTTCTGTGTCTGTAGCACCTGTACAGGTTCTTTCCAGTTTTTCAGAATGCCATTGCCTTAGCATGGTCATCAAAAAAGACCCTCCAAAGTGTCAAGTCCTTCTTTGGTGCTCCAGAAGAGGTCTCCAGGCAATGAAAGGGGTTTCTGAAGGGAGAGACACAATCTTTCCCATCCACGGTTCACAAGGATAGAACTTGTCACAGGGACATGCTAACTAATCCACATGTGTGTGTGTGTGAATGAGTGAGTGAGTGTGTGTTTGAGTGAGTCAGTGAGTCAGTGGGTGTGAGTGTGTGCGTGCGTGAGTGTGTGGGTGAGTGAGTTAGTCTGTGTGTGAGTGAGTGGGTGCAAATGCACATGTGAGTGAGTGAGTGTATCTGTGTGTGAGTATCTGAGTGAGTGTGTCAGTGAGTGTGTGAGTGTGTGAGCGAGTCAGTGAGTGTGTGAGCGTGTTTGTTTCTGTGAGTGAGTGTGTCAGTGAGTTTGTGTCTGTCTGTGAGTGTGTCAGTGAGTGAGTAAGTGTGTGCGTGCATGAGTGAGTGCAAATGCAAGTGTGTCAGTGAGTGTGTCAGTGTGTGGGTGAGTAAGTGAGTGTGAGTGTCTGTGTGAGTATGTGAGTGGGAGAGTGTGTCAGTGAGTGTGTGAGTGTCTGTGTGTCAGTGAGTGAGTGTGTCAGTGTGTCAGTGAGTATGTGAGTGAGTGTGTGTGTCTGTGTGTGAGTATGTGTGTCTGTGTGTGAGTATGTGAGTGAGTGAGTGTGTGTCTTTATGTGAGTGTGTCAGTGAGTGTGTGTGTGGCAGTGAGTGAGTCGGTGAGTGAGTGAGTGAGTGTTTCTGCGTTGTCGCGTGGTGCTTGTTTTCACACCATGTGATTGGTTACTCTCCTTTTCATCCGTTTGCCTCAAGCTAACTTGTCCGGACATTCATAGTCACATCCCCAGACTCTGAGAGGGCGGGGCTCAGAGAGCAGTGCACAGCAGAAGCTCATGCTTCTCTACACTGGACCATAGGTACGGGATTCTTCACGTTGCATCATCCAAGTGCGCCGTGGGCGTCCGGCTCACTGCAGAGCACGACGCTGGCACACCGTTTCAGTTGTTCGGTTCTTGTGCCGTGGCATTTATTTCTCAGGTTTGGTGACTCACTGCATTGGTTAAATAACCATTCTATTCATTGATTCATGTCACAAAAAGGGGCTAATTTAACTCCACGCAGCCATACGGTCCAATATACACTCAGCCGCTTTGCCGTTTCCCTCTAGGTTCTGTTGCATGGAAGAAATTATGTGCCACCTGCAGCAATTAGCTAAGCGTGTGTCTTTGAAAATGTAATACTGGGTAAAACAGGACCCACTTACAGGAGGATAATTGAGTGACACAACTGTAGGTGTGTTAATGATTTTCAGAAGTGAACAGCCTTACAAAAACGTTTTTCTAGTTGTGTGAAATATGTATGCATGATATCTCATTTGACAGCTCTGATGGCAGCAGAGAAAGTGTGTAGGTAGGCAGATGCCGCTACTCCCCGTCCCTGGCAGAACTCTCCTTTTTCCCTGTGTACCTTTCACATAGCTGTGTTTTATGGGTCTATTAGCCATCCTGTTAGATCACCCAAGGTTCGCCGGGCCACAGGCTCCAAAAGCCTGTGCTAGCCAGCCACCCCAATGAGTTACGCAGTTGCTAGGTGATCCAAACATGAGAGCATTCATCCAAACCTTGTCCAAAGCTGTGGAAAGCTGGTTTGATTTTGTTGTGTGTTTGTCTGACTAACACATTGAATCAAATTGTATATTTCACTATATCAGCATCATACAGAATACCAGTGCCACTGCTAGATATTACTTACCAAAACATGTGGACTCTTCCTCGTGTGCACCCTTTCACAGAAGCTCCGTTCCAGAACCTGTAAACTCATTTTTAATTCCACGCTATAGCATTTTATTACCTCTGACAGGCATCGGGTGAAGAGAGCACCGAGGAATAAACAAAATTTAATTTATCCGCAAAATTACATTCTTCCCGACCACTTACTGAAGTACTGTCATGGTTCACCTTCACCTCTAATGTTACTCCGTCACGTTTTTCCAACTAATTAATCAATTAACATTCCGCTAACTCATGTTCACTGTTTCGTTCCTTCTTGGTTTTCATTCGCCCTGCACCTCTCAACTTGGTTTCTGTTTTCTGTTGTTGGGATTCATTGTTCTTGTTTTCGTGTGCCTGGTTCAGTGTGTTATTAATGATCATGTTTAGTTTGGACTGCGACTAAGTCTCCTTGCTGTGTCTGGCCAGGACTCCGGGTCCGCTATGGTTCATCCCTGCTCTGGTGCCCCGCACCTTGTGACAAGTACCATGGCTATCAACTGTTCATTTAGTTACATTTGGTAGATAGCCAGAGCAGCTATCTGGCTTACAACCACAGTGCATTTAGGCTGTCTATCTAACTACCTTGCTAGCCTTGCTAAGGCTCCACCTCTCTGACACCAGGCCAACTGGTGCCCGTGAGTTCTGAGGTTAAAAGAGCCCGAGCCCCGCCCACTCTTCTACTATTGGCTGCCTAGAAGCTCCCTGAAACTCCCAGTAAACATTTCTGTAACCATGCACTCTAAAAGTTGTGCCACACCGTTCGTGTTCGTTGCAATATTAACAAGCTGACAATGAGTAATGCAAGCTATTACGATGCGAGAACATGTTTTTCTCAGCAATTAAAAGATAAAACACATCTGAAGCGTCTTGACGGTGCAGGAGTTCCGCATCTCCAACAAAGCGCTCCTAACTTCCAAAGTAACCAGTCAAGCCATTTGCTAATCCAAAGGCTTTCTGGGTTTTCCCAGCCACGCTCACGTAGTCTAAAGGAAGGTTCTGTGTGGTCTTACGCCCAGAGTGCAGCGCTGTATGGCAGCTACCATCGTGGATTCGCCCTGCTTTCCTGAGCCTCCACTCTGAGGGAGTATGGAGCACAGCGACAAGCATCATAGCAGGCACTCTAGCCCATCATGATGACTATATTAGCACGAGTCAGCCTTCCCACGAGAGCGTACGAGACCCCCCTCCCCCGCTGCTGAGCCCCCCCTCTACCTCTAAGTCCCGCTCTGTCACTGAGGCCTGAGGTCGCTGAGGCCCCGCGGCGGGGGGGGGGGGGGGGGGGGGGGGGGGGGGGGGGGGGGGGGGGGGGGGGGGGGGGGGGGGGGGGGGGGGG